>CAUYPK010026465.1:0-64651 GCA_963574355.1 Loris lydekkerianus | reverse complement strand
CTTTCATCTCATTTACCCAATTATAGCATTAGGACATTTGTGTTCTACACATGATAGAACCAACTTGTACTTGCAATGTGCTCCATAGGTGTGGTCCCCCTACTACCCCATACTACCCTTCTCAAATCACATTTTGTCAAGCTTCTTGTACAGAAAAAAGCATTTGGAATAACACTTTACCAAAGTGCACATATATAAATAAGATAAGTTGTTAAAGGACACAAAGCCTGAATCCAAAAAGCTTACATTCAAAGAGTCCAGAAAACAAGCCTTACAGAAACAGAAGAAGAAATACATTATGGCTGTTCGTAAATGTCAAGGATTCGCTAAAAATAGCTGGGGTGACATGGAATCCTTCAGGGAATTTGATTCGATTCAAAAACTTCTTTAAAAAGTGCGAAGAAGTGTGAAAAGGGTGTGGGTTGATGTCCAGGAGGACGGAGGGGATGACCAACAGCACATCTTGCACCAGGCGAGCTGGGTGGTGAGAGCGGCCGAGTCCCAGCAATGGGACCCGTCTGGGGAGCAAGCTGGAAGAGCAGGGTCGAACTTCATCTGCATCTTAGGCAGGACGGATCCCAGTGGAGAGCCATGAAGATCAAGAGTTGTAGGTGACTGGGGCTTGCAAGAAATATGGTCCAACAGCCAGGGAAGTTCTGTGGAGGTGGGATGGGGGCGTGTGAAGGGGACCAGAATCACGTGCCATGTGAATGGAAAATGGAAACAGGTGACAGCTTTGCAAACAGGTCAGAGATGGGCCGGTTCTTGGAGATGAAGGAGAGGAGACAGGCTGGTAACCTGGAAGTTGTTAGTCTGGGCACAGGGATGGCGGGAGTCTGACGATGGAGAAACAAGGGAAAGATGACGACACAGGGAAACCTACTGTGGGTCTTGGATTTGGACATGTGCAGCTTTCAGTGCTGGTGGATTTCTAAGTGGAAACTCCCTAACAATAGAAAATCAAAGACAGTGGCTGGACTTGGTCTGGATAAGTACAGTAGAACTCACAGTCTTAGAAGCACCAGGATCTGTAGCAGCAAAGATGTGTCTTCAGGGGCTGGAGGAAGCCCCACCTGGGGCCTCTAGCCCACAAGCAGGAAGATCTGTGGTCAGGTGGGCAACCAACAGGAGGTCACTGGTCGAGTACCCCAGAATACTTCTTGTCTGAACACTTTTTTTCTCTAAAGTTATTTCTTTTCTTTGCTCTTCTTTTATTGTTTCAATATTTGGGGAGGATTAACCTTAGATCCTTAGATATATGAATAGCTACCTGTAGTCCCAGCTACTAACTTCACCCACCACCTACCTTGCCTTTGAGAATAGCTGGACTTGGTGACTTGTAATATTTCCTTAGTTCCTTCTGCTCTGTGACAGTTTCTTGGTCTGTCCTCGTTTTTAATAACCTTGACAATTTTGAGAATTACTGATCAGTTGTTTTATTTTGCGAATGTCTCTTGATTTTCTTTTTTCTTTTAAGTTTTTCTCATGAATAGACTGCAGTAAATGTGTTTGGGGAGGAAGACCAAGGAGGTAAAATGTCATTCTCGTCCCATCGCAGCCAGGGGACATGTTGTCCATATGACTTATCACTGATGACAGCAACCGCAATCACCTGGCTGGGAAGTGTTTGCCAGGTTTGTCCAGAGCAAAGCTGCTTTCCATCTTTTATATAGAGTGCTCTATTCTTTGGAAGCAAGTCACCAAGTCCAGCCACCATCACGGGCAGTGTAGGGTGGTGGGTGAAGTTACACTACATGTTGGAACATGTGTTCGTCCTTTCTCATTTATTTATTTATTCAATCATTTATTGGAGTCAGTATGGGCTCATCTATATCTATATTTATGTATTGGGGGGGACAGAATCTTGCTCTGTCACCCTAGCTTAAGTGCAGTGGCATCATGAAAGCTCATAGCACCTCAAACTCCTGGGTTCAAGCGATCCTCCTACCTCACACTCTCGAGTGACATGGACTACAGGTACCCACCACCACACCTGTCTAATCTTTTTATTTTCAGCATCTTGCTCAGGCTGGTCTTGAACTCCTGCAGTAGAGCAATTCTTCTGCCTCAGCCTCCCAGAGAGCTGGGATTACAGGTATAAGGTCTATTTATTTACTACTTTAAGCTATAATACAGTACTCCATTTCCTTTTTTGCTCTAATTTCTACAGTTCTGGGCGTTGGGCCCATTCTCAGTCGGCTCCTGTCCTTCCGACGTGCCTCTGTCCTTGTATGATTTGAGCAGTTTCTCACTTTGTGCTTCCTCAAAGTGCTGCAGGCTCATCTTATATTTTCCCTGAGCAGCCCTAGAACCAGCCATTTCTTCAAGGAGCTCTCCTTCCTCTTACTGGAGAATGGTATTTAGAAACCAAGATGTGAGCCCAGGGTGTGCTTGGTGCTACCGGGCTGTCCTTGCTCCCAGGCCCTCTCAGTAGACAGAGGGAGTAAACTGAATAGATGTACCTGTGCAATTCGTGCACACACTGGCCTGCCTCCAATTGTCTTAGCCTTCACCCCTGCATCTAAACTGACAGTGCTGATGCCTCTGACTGCCATCCACTAGGCTTCTCCCCTCTGCATCTGTAACTTCCCTCCCTGCCAAGAGGGAAGCTCCCTGTCCCTGCCACTCACTTGCTGATTTGCTCAAGCCCAGGGTACAGATAAACTCATTGGAAATCATTACTCTCCTACACCCTCACTGAGCGCCATCATCTGTGCTTCTGACACACAAAATGTTCATGTGTTCAATTTGTACACAATAAACGCATGGAGGAAACATAAAGGTGCAGGAAAGAGTCAGGATTCAGAAAGATTCTCTCAATCAGCTAGAATAACCAATCCAGGTAACATGACACACAGGAGTTCAAAAATAAATAGGTGACATGAGTAGGGAATAATAGAAAGGGCTGGTGGGATCTGGCTGACTGCAAGCTCTGAGTATAACAGTGCTGCTAAACAAAGCCGGTAGGTCTGAGTCTGCTCTGATGAAAATAGAATATTCCAGTAAAGGAAAGAAAACGCCCCACTGTTCTATGCTCAGGCCAGACGACATCTCCACAGACACAAACATTTATATCCACCCTCTAAAGAGAGCAGGAGAGGGAAGAGCTGTGCAAGGGGAATAGGATCACACTCTTAAAATACCAGCAGGGATTAGATGTACCCAGGGTGGCTCCAGAGGACAGACTGAGACCATTTAGATTTGTCCGAAGAGATTCCCAAACTGAAGCGGCTGAACCATATGGGGCAAATGATCAGCCCCGTGTTCTCCTGCTTTGGGGGACAGCACACTCTGGGGACAGTTAACACCCTGAGACAGAAGGACAACGCTACAAAGATCCTGAAGAAAGAAAGCTTCAAGGAAAAGCTGCAAACGTCAGGCCCATTGGGCTGTTAATGACGATTTCAGTGAAAAATGCAAAAAAAGTGAGGAGCACCAATGGGGGAGACCAAGGGGCCAAGAAGGCTGAGATCAAACTCGGGGCCAGAGGGACTCCTGAGTTTGAAAATTACACTTTTTCCTAATGGTAATGCCTGCCTGTAAGCCACGTCCATTTGAAAGGCCCAGAGAAAAATGGGCATAATGAAGACGGTTAGAGGAAGGCAAGCTTGTTTGATTGGAAGAAAACTTACTACAATTAGAGTCATCCAAAAATAAAACATAACCCCTATCGAGAGAGGTTTCAAACAGAATTGATCAGGCAACATTAGCAGAGGTAACTGCCAGTGACTGTCTGATGCAGACAGGCCATGACTATAACAGATTAATACAGCGTGGGAAGAGATACCTGGGTTCTGCTGGGTTTGGGGGGCAGTTGAGGCAGCGTGTGCTGACAGAGTTCCCCAGGAATAAATAACAATAGTTGGAGATTCCAGATGCCTGGGATGAACTAGCACGTCCTGGTGCCATAAAACACTGGAAATGTGTCTGGCTTGATGTGGCACTAGAAGTTGCTTTTGCTCTTTCTTTTACATATACACTTTCAATAAAAAAACAAAAAGTGAACTTTAAAAATACTCAAACTACATTGAGGCCAGGAGTCCAGAATGCTCACTCTGACTCAGACATGAGCTCCCTGTGGGGTCCCGGGCAAGTTCTTGCCTCTCTGAGCCTTGAATGCTTGATAAACCAGGAGATTTCCAAGGTCTCATCCAGCTCTAAACTTTCATGAGTAGAGAGGCCACTATTTAAGATAAGACTACATAGTAGCCTGGGTACAGTTTCTTTAATATCCTCACTGGCAAAAGGAAAATGGATTGAAAAACACAAGAAGGCAGCCTGCATTTGATTCCCCATGAGGGACGTAGTTCAAATAGTGATGAGGAGAAAAATATGAATGGATTCAAAGCTTACAAATAAAGGAACCAAAAAAGTCAACTTAGATCTATAAAGGCCCTTCACAATGTGTGCCATGGCGAGGCTGAGTGGAGGGGAGGTGAGATGAGACGTGATGTCAGTGTGAGTTTAGAAAGGGACAGGACACACAAAGGCCAGCGCTATTTTGGTTCTCACATGGAAAGACATCCTGTCACGGGATGTTATCTTCTGTGTGGGCACCTCTGAGTGCGGTAACCAGAAGGGCTCCTGAGGGATGAAAGGGAAGGCAGAAAGCCAAGAACGAGCACAGAAGCAAACACACGCGCGAGTCCAGCCCGGAGCCCGGCATCTCACAGAGGCTCAGCACATTTGGGTTCAAAGGATGGCTCAGAATGAATGGCAGCCTGGAGGGATGGGCAGTTGAGGAAATGCTTAATTTGTAGAGTGTGAATAGATAGATGCCCCGGGGGGTGGGGGGGCTACCCCATCTGAGAGATATGTGTGTGTGTGTGTGTGTGTGATTTGTGAAAACACGTAAGGTTAATACCTGGACCTGAGCAAAAGATTCTTAATAAAGGTAAATGAGTACAGGATCACAAACAAAATGTATATGCTGGTTACCAGGAAATGGTGAGATTATTCCCCAACAGGATGACAAAGGGCACTATTGCAAACCATCCTGGGAACCCCCTTTCCACGTGGCGGGACTCAATCCTCCATGGCCCTGGCTGTGTCTCCAGAGGTCTACTTGTGTCTCTGGGGCCGATTATCCATAGCCCATGGTATGGGCTCAGGGATCCCTCCTGATCCTGCATTCTCGGGTTTGGGGAAGACAGTAATTTTTATGAAAGGAAAGGCTTGGATTTGGGAAGCTGCAATCATTCTGTTAGTCTGTCACAACAACCTCTTGAGCTTCTAAGGTGGACAAAATACTGAATGGGTGAGGAGTTGACAGAGGAAAGGCGCGTTCTTTTGAAACTCCATCATATTAGAGGAGGAAAGCAATAAAAACAGTAAATGTACTTTTAAAAATGGCAACTTTATTAAAAGCAAAGCAATAAGAGGACGTAGAGGATGGATTTGGGATGAGATAATGGTTATTAGACATTTTGGTGCGACCATGGTGAGTTCAAGTGCATGGAGGAATTTTTTTTCCTTAGGATAAACTTTGGAAGGCTGAGGGCAGTGGTGGGTCTCTGACAGGCACCTTCCAAAGCCAGATGCACTCCGTGGCCTTTTCTAGCCCTGATAACCCCGGAAACTGGTACAGGGGCTTGGTTCTAGTTTACACACGAGGAAACCGAGTCTCAGAGACGTTAGCCACTTGCTCAAGTCTCCATAGCCAGCGATGGGAGGGGCACAGATCCAAACCCAGATGGCCTCCCAGAGCAAGCTCCTCTGCTAAATGCCTCACTGACAGGGCAGAGGAGCAAAGGAGAAATTTCAAGGTCCAATCTTAGAAAGCGTTCTGTGGAGATTTCAAATGTGGCGCTTCATGGGAGAGCTCTTTCTGTGGACAGCGTCTCCATGGTCAGGCTAGCCTGGTCCTCGGAAGAGCTTGGCTCTGCCTTTCCCAGGGTTCTCTGCTGCTGCCGCTTCCTCCAGCAGGATCACCTCAGGACTCAGGGGAGTGGCGTGTGTCAGGCGGCAGGTGTACCTGGGCCTGTGTGCAGCGACAAGAACACAGCCTGCGTGGGTCCGGCTTACTTTGCTCCGCATGGATTCTGCCTGTAAATCAGAGACTTGGTGCCTAGGAGCAAACATTTTACTTTTTTTGTCTTTACTCGTTGTTAATTTGGGGCTAAAAAAGTTGTCAGAACATGAAAGCTATTTGGCTAATATTTCCACCCCAGGTGCGGGGAGGGGGGGGAGCGAGGCTACTGATAAACCTGTTTTCCTCTTTCCAGCTCCATTTTGTTTTCCGCTGCCATTTCTCCACTTCCATGGAGAACAGGGCCACACAGGTACTTAATTCTAGAGCCAGAAATTTTGTATTCCCCATTAGAACTTGCTACAGTGGAGTCGATTCTGAATGTGAATGTCATGTTTAAGAGCTTTCAAGGTTCTCATAACACTCTATGGGATTTCCACATTGAAATATCAAGCTCTAGAAGAAATGGGTCAAAATACAACTCTTCAGTATTGTGGTTCCCAGTATGATCCTCTACTTTGGGCCCACCACCCTTCTAAGAGGTCCTCCCTCACTGGACACAGCCTAGCCTGGGGCACCAGGTCTGATTTCCAGCCTTCACCACAGGACACTACGGGATGTGGGAAAACCACTTCACCTCACTGATCCTCAGATCCAGATGTAAGACCTGCAAACTCCCTGGCCCAAGCTCCAGAGTCCCAGCTACGAAGCTTGCATTAGAATCTGACCCACATGGATACAGGTAGTCAAGTGTCTCATGCTACATCTGTGGAATAAATGAACAGACGAATGAATGAATGCCAGTTGAGACCCCCCAAACCATTTCATTTCCTTGAAAACTCTGAAAGGACAATCAAAGGCAAAGTTCAGCAACCAAAAGCTGGAGACTTTGATTTGCCGTCACTGAACAAGTTGAAAAATCTTAGTAGGAGACACTTGAACATTTGAAGTATCATCTTGTGATAATAATGACCTCTCATGCATATTTATACACTTAGCTTTAAAATAGCCACTTGAAAGACCGAGTTCCCTCCCTCCCCCACAGGGAATGAAGCTATGTGAAGTGTAACAAGGTATTCCTAGTTCAGAGGCCCAAATATGTAAAATAGAAAATGCTGGAATTCCTTCTGTAGGTAGAAAGCACCTTCGTGCCTAAGCAAGCCCACATATGTATTGATTCAGGGAGTATAGTGACACTCCAGGAATCCTTGAAAGTTGTCAAACCCTTGCCTCCCCCGAACCTGGCATTCAGAGGAACACTGGCCTGCTTTGCTAAAGCGTGTGCAGTCTACTTTGGGTCAAGACAGGTAACATTTGCAGAGGGAAAATGCCGGTTCTCAGTCAAATATTTAACAAAGAATGCCAACCAGGCTCCAGGGTTAGAGTTGCTCTGCCAAACCTTTTTGCTACAGTTATTCAATGTCATTCATTACCCTCTCAAAGTAAAATCATATGACCCCATTTCCTCAGTAAGTTAATTATTTTATTTCTTTGTATGAAGCAAAACACTACTTTTATTGCTAATTAATATGCTAAAATTAGGTTATACCATTCTGGACATGTGAAATTGAGTTTAGTACTTTCAAATATATTTTTTAAAAGGCAGCTAAAAATAAATGCCTTAAACATCTTTTCTTTTCCCAGCTGAACATAAATTTCCTTCCTATGAAACTCCATTTCTTCCTGCTGATGTGAATGACATAACGCCATTTATTTCTCAAAGGGCGGAGGAATGATAATAGTGAGACATTCAGTTCGTGTTTCAAAGTTCAGATATTTAATAATTGAGGGGAAAAAAAACACCAAAATGCAACAAAAGACAGAGATAATCTTCCGAGAGTTTCAGGACCAAAATCATTAAATGGAAGAATGAAAAGAATTCTTTATTTTGGGACCAATTTCAGGCACTTAAGATTTTTCCTTTATTTTTTCTCTTGGCCTTGATCAAAGTGAAGATACAATAGGAAATTCAGAAATGTCTCTTTTTGAAGAAAAGCAGAGATAATGTGTCCATCTTAGAGACAGCACAAAGGATTCTTGCCCGTTGGACACAGAAAGACTTCTTCATCCTCTTGTTCTTCCAGCCTTAATGGAATCCCACCCGATACAGCGGCCGTAGCATGCTGTTAATTACTTGCTATTTAGTTAGTAACTCTACAAGAGAAGAGCAATCCACTGCTAGGGCATTGTGGACTCCTATGCTGAGTGGGTGACATTCCTATCCCAGGAGACTGAAGTCCACCAAAACCAAACTTGTATTTCTTAATTGTGTCAAATGAGCACCACCCAGCAGGCCCTAGATTCGACAGGGATCTTTTTTTCCTTCACTGCAAACAACCAATAGCTCTCAGAAGCTAATGAATTGATAATGGGCGTCTCTGTCTCTGGTTTTGTCAGACTCTACTCCTTTTCGCCTCCGAAAATGAAAGGATAGAAATAATTAAATGCAGAGTTTACGTGGCAGGAAGTGTCTTTATGCCAGACCTAACTGTAAGACCGTACATAGCCTTTCAAATCCGCGATGTCTCCCAGAGACGGTGTCTAAGTCCCCTGAGATTGGGAAGTCATGATACGGCACAAGTTCTCATCAAATGAGTGCGTGAGTCGGTGGCCACGTCCACGTGGGCCTGACAGCTTTCTCCACGCTGCGGGCATCTGGAGGTCAGAGGAAAGGAAAGAGGCAGAGATGAGATGTATCTTTGCCACCCTCAATGGGGAAGAAGCGGATGAGGGAAGGTCCAGCAGAGGCAGTGGTTATTTAAAGCAAAGAGGAAGGAACACAAATCCCATGACAAGGCCCACAGGCTCTTCCCGCACACAACAGAGGGAGAGCCCTTATGTGTGGGTCGCTAACCACTCAGCACTAGAAAATAAGGCCCTCCCTCCACTGCAGGCTCCTCTCAGCTGTTGCTCTCCTTTCTCTGTTTTTTCATTTTTTGGCTTTTGTTCTTGTAAGACTGTAAGACGCCTGGTGTCTCTGCAGAATATTTACATGAGCCGTCAGGAGAGGTGCGGTCATGGAGGGAGCCCAGGGAAGGCAGCAGCCCTCAGCACGCGGTCCCTGTTCCCCGTCTGCTGGGGCTGTTCCCTTCCTCCAGCCCTCAGATCCACCAAGTGACTGTTCTGCACAGGTGGCGGCCTCTGTGCACTCAGGCTACTCAGATGCAAGCCTAGATCCCTGAGGGTGCCCACCTGGCCAGCCCAGGTTTGCCTCGGTCGCTCACACTGTCACAGCTCCAGGCCTGTTCCAGCCAGTGACCCTGCATCCTGCCTGGCTCCTGCCTTCCACAGGAGCTGGGGGGATACATTGAGACTCATAACCCCAAAAAGGGGAGTAGGGGCTCCTGACACGAGATAGCAGCCCCCACCCACACCGTCCTCTGCGTCCTCCCCCTTCCTGTGTGCCTTTGGTCCGGCTTCACAGCTGGATGCCATCCAGCTCTGCAACTGGGTCTAGTTTCTATGCTGTCCACTAAAGCCTCTTATATGGAAGGAACATGTCCCATCAACTGCCAAGACTGTCTTGCCCAGGGCTGTCCCCTCCATCGTCTTCTATTCTCTCCCTGACTTGGCCAAGTTGGCGATTGTCCCATACCTCTTACCCTGTCTGTGTGGACAGACACCGTCTCATTATGGGGATGTTATTTTTTGCCAGGGCTGTGATTAAACTCCCTTTCTCTTTCTCTCCTGGTAGGAGAGTCAATTATGCATCAGAGTCTATTAATCTTATAAACAGTTATGGAACTGAAGAGGCCGAATCGAACAGCTGAGGTTTTAAGAAGTTGGAGGAGCAGGGCCATTATTATAATGAAGGTCTGAGATGTATAATCATGTCTCTGGGTGACCAGGCACAATTCTTGCCTGAGAAATTGTAAATTATGTGTTGTTGTTTTTTTCTTTCCTTGTTAATGTATACCAAGTAGCCTCCCTGAAGCTGGTGTCTGTGAACAGCAGTCCCCAGGGCCCCTCTCTGGAGGCGGCACCTGCCCTCAGCCAGACCTGCGCGTGCTCATGTCCAAGCTGAGGCACACGGCAGGCTGGAAGGTGCTGGCTCCTCCCCCTGTCCTGTCCCCAGAGGGACTGAGAGGGACAGCCAGGCTAAGGAGGAGGTGCTGCTGTCCTCTTCTACTGAGACCTGTTTGTCTCTTAAATTTGGTTCAGTGGCATAAAAAATGGAATTTATCTTTCTTCCCAGATGCAACAAACAGATGCTAGGGACCAGAGACCTTGCATAGTCAATAAAAGATACATTATAAAATCTATAAAACTGCTGAAAGAAATCAGAATTTCAACAAATTCCATTTTTTTTTTCTTCAGGCTGCTCCTTTTGATCAAGAATGGGGAGACGGCTAGTTGTGCATAAAATTCCATCTGTGATGGTAGCACGGGATGGCCGTGGGTAGAAGGGGGAGAGAGGCAGAGTGGTGTCTGAGCTGTGATATCGACAGGGTAGTGACGGGGAAGGGTGCCAGTGATAAAGACAAAGTTGTCATCATCAATTAGCATTTAACTTTTGGTAAAGATCTTGTAGGCGATGGGTTCTTTAGATTTTAATGTGCGTCTTCAAAGTAATTTTGTAAGCTATTTAAATGATGCTCCCTTTTTACAACTCTACATAATTTGATTATACAAACCATCTTCCGATCCTTGGATATGCAAATGAAAACATCAAAATGATTTTTTCCATATTTTGATAGAATTTGATGTTGGCTGCAGTGATAAGAAGTGACACAAATTACAGCAAGGCATCAGGAGCCTGTTCGTCTGCCATACTGAGGACATTTGGATTTTAAACAGCCACTATTTGAGAATCACCTTTAAGAAAAAAATTTGGAAACCCAAAGCAGGGCACTGACAGGGCTTTGTGGTCTGACTGACTGCCGTAGACTCTAACCTTAAGGCTACCAGGATGCCCAGCTTGTGAATGAGATTCTCAGAAACTCAGTTTTTCCACCTGTAGGATGGAAATAAGGCACGGTTCCCAGAAATGTGGTAAGGGTTAGCAGTTAGAGTGAAAACCTCTGGAAGGACATGGGGAGATGCTCACATGGCCCCTGCTGCTGTGACCACTACTACTATGACGCTGGCCATAACAGAAATGGGGACTATTCCTTGGCAAAGGTGTGTTTCAAGCAAGTATCAGGTGAGCTGGTCCGGAGTTAGCACCCGGCCCAGGTTCTGGGGCTCCAGCAGAGCTGCGGCTGGGAGGGAGATTCTGGGGGTTGGAGGTATATTGATGGACTTTTGATCATTTTTGAGCATTAAAAACTTGGATTTGTTATATATGAAATATTCATAAATTGGCCCAATTTCACATTCTTATTGATTCATGTAGAGAGACATGTATCTCAGCAATATAAGTCATGGATACCATAAAACAGATTTTTTTTTAATGATCATCTTTGCTGAGATACCAGCCAGCATCTCATCTTGCGGACTATTGCTTCAGTAGCTACTGAGAACACAGCTCCCACCTGCACACCCTGGCTCTAGTGTGGGGAGCTTAGCATCACTGGTCCCATCACGTGTCAGGGACAGTCCTCGGGGTCCAGTGCTCACCCTGGGATCTCCCTCAGGCGAGCCAGGACCACGCTGTGTCATAGGGAGAACGTTCTGACTGCTCACTCCGTGCTGTTCTTACTAGTTTGTGTGTTTTGTTTCTGGTCTTCCGCACACAAGGAAGAGACCCTTAGCACCTCATTTTTGGCTAAAGAACGGAGGTACTGAATGAGATACCTGCCCAGCCAGCTGTGTTAGAGCCAAGTTCAGCCGTGCTCTGAGGTCAGGTTCTGAACCAGGACACTAGCAGTGCCCCAGGAGTGAGTGGTCCAGTGGCCATGGGCAAGGTCCTTGCAGACAGTCTCCAGTCTCCACAGCTGAAGGTGTCCGTGATAGCACTAAGATGTCATTACCTTCTTCTCTCGCACTCTTGGGAGGACAAGTGGTGTGTCCCACAGGCTCCCGGGGGGGGGGCTGCCTGAGAGCACTAACATCTCAGCTCACAACCAGTGGAATGAATTCCTGTGTCCTAAAAATATCTCAGCGTCAAGCACAGGGTGCTTCTGTAGTGCCAGCCACTCTGGGGGCTGAGGAGAGAGGAACACTTTGGTCCAGGAGTTCCAGTCCAGCCTGGGCAACATAGCAAGACCCTATCTTTAAAATGAATGAATAAATTTCTTAGATGTCTCAGGCTTTGGGGCCCTCAATAATTTTTAAGAGTGCTAAGAGGTCCTTAGACAAAAGCAGATCTGTGTTCTTCTACCTCCAAACCTCCCTGTGCTTTGAGTCTTACCACTGATCCCATCCCTTTTCTATCTCTGGTCCCTGCAGTCAGAAGCCCAATTCCCAGCCCCAGTCCACTTACTGAGGCCCTGTGCCTCTAGCCACCTTCTACCCCCCTAACTCTGAGTATCACTGCCTAAGACCCCACCCGGGGTGACTTCTCCAGCCCCACAATAATCCCACAGGGGTTCATCAGTGCTTTTCCTGCCATCTGGGCCAATCAAACTCTCTCTCCAGAACTGAAACTTGAATGGGAAGAGAGCTGGGACATTATTGGAGAAGCTTCTCGTTAACTGCAGAGCTGTAGAAAAATGGCAGAGATCTGTGAGGGAACTGAGTTTGTGTCTAGCCTTGTATTCTGCGCTGGGTCCTGAAGTGGGTTGTTCAGCTCTTCTGTTAATCCTCTGAGCTGTCAGGTATCATTTCACTACTTAAGGTGGCACACAAAAAAACAAAAACAAGCAACTAATATGAAAAACTTAATACACGTTTTTTATCCTATCTGCTTATCATAATCAGTGTTTTTTCCCCACTATTTCATGTGACTTTATCCTACCATTTTTTTCAAGTTTTTAAAATTTCAGATTAATATAAGTGTACATATGTTTGGGTGACATTGCTTGGGTTTGTTAGGTAACGGGCAAGTTGTAGTGAGCCCTTCACCCAGGAGGAGGTGTGTATATACATTGTAGCTGTTAGGTGGGAGTTTACCACACCCCCTCCTCCCTTCCCCCTTCTGGCTTCTTGAATTTAATTGTGTTTTTCTTCATGTGAACAGTGTGGTTGTTCATCTACTGGTTTCATATTAGTATTGAGTACACTGGATGCTTGCTTTTCAGTTCTTGTGATACTTTACTTAGGAGGCTGTTCTCTAAATCCTTCCGGGTAAATACAAAAGATGTAAAGTCTCAATCTTCCTTTATGGCTGAGTGGGATTCCAGGGCATATGCAGTTTATTTATCCATTCCTGGGTTGATGATGACTACTCATTTCCTTTGGCCCTGTCCGTTGGCCAGTGGCTTGCCTGTGGCCTGGCATCCCCTTGTGTCTCCATTACCCGGCATCGCTCACCTGACCACACATCCTAAACTAGCCTCTGCAGCCATGTCAGCCCCGCCCTGCCATGGTGGGCACCTGTGGCTTCCACTTCTTCCTTGCCCATCCCACATCTCCATGAGGAAACATCGTGCCTCAAGCTCAAGTGTTAAAATGGGACAAATGGCGCCTGTGGTACAACTAGCGTGGGTATCCCTTGGAAGGATTAATTCTGCTGGCTCCAACCCTGAGAGATCTGGGCACCTCTCTTTCCTGAGCAGCCCAGTTGACTGGCACAAAATCCTCCCTTAGAAATAATCTGGCCATTGTGTAGTAAGAGAAAGTGGAATTAAAAGGAAATCAGCAAACACTATGACATGTGTAACGTGAGGTCCATGTTCCACTCCAAGTGTTCCTTCCCTGCTATTTGCCGTCAGGAGTGTGTCGAATGGGGGCTCCCAAACGATTTCATCTCCCAACTCCAGCAGCCTGTAAATGTGACATTTTTTTGGAAACAGTGCCTTTGCAGGTGTCATTAAACCAAAGGTCTTCAGATGAGATCATCCCAGGTAGGCCCTGAAGGCAATGACTAGCATACTTAGAAGAGGAGAGACTGGGAGAAGAGGAGTTGGTGTGAAGGTGGAGGCGCAGACTGGCCTGATGTGGCCACAAGTCAAGGTGCATTTGTGGCCCCCAGAAGCTGGTGGAGGCAAGGAACGAGATCTTGGGAGAGCCTTTGGGGGCAATGCAGCCCTGCTGACACCTTGGTTTGTGGCTTCTGCTCTACAGAACCACCCAGTTTCCATACTAGGAAACTAACGCACCATCTTAGATGAACAGTCTCACACCTTCGGAGTGAACTGCTGTCCTCAGGTGCCATTTGCAGCTCTGGACATTTCATTATTGTGCTCACTTTCACCCAACACAGGGATGGTCCTGTCTCCACCCTCCCTGGTGGTTTCTAGGAACCAAGTCCCGCTGTGTAGTTATTATCTGTTGATGAAGTTAACTCATCTTTGTTCCGCTGCTTTCTGCAACATTCTAGAGTTGCCCAATATTGTCTATAGCTCTCCTTTGTTACTATGACTAGGTAAAGTTTCCCTTTGCTTTTGGTACAACTATCATGACCCATGTAAGTTTCATCAAAAAACAAAGGAGAATTTACTCTTTGGATAAATAGTATCTAGAGTTGAAAGTGTAGTCCAGCCTCACCAGGACCAAGGGCCAGTGCTCACGGCTCCTCAGAACCCTGGCAGTCCCTTCATGTCTAACGAAGCTTTTCCCTGCCTGCTTTGTCTCCCCATCCCATAGAGTCCAGAGTCCAGAGACAGAGTCCAGCTCTCCTTGCTTCTGTCAAACATTTAATGATGGCCACCCACAAAACATCATTTTCAACTTCCCGATTTCATCTCAGTTCAAGTGAGCAGGAGAAAGTACTCAAAATTCCAAACCTCAACTTGGAAAGCATCTAACTGGGAAAGACCCCAGGATAAGAACAGAAGAGGGACAGGATAATGATGGTGACGTTCCTATCAGAAGGTGCAGCCCTTGCAACGAGGGGCCGCATCCAGGGCACGTTTACAGTGACCTCTCCACACACATAAGGGTAACTTTGAAGGATCTTTGCCACTTTCCACTGTCAGCCCCTTCCTTTTGAATTGTCCCCTGCTAGGCTCATGTGGAAGAAACTGTTGTGGAAGAAGCCAGCTTGGTTCCTTTGATTCTCTGCAACACCTGAGTCCTTCTACACCCCCAGGTGGAGTATCTTCTCCTTAAGATTCTCCCCTTAATCATGTTTGCCTACAAGCTTTGACCTCTTCTACCCCAGCTCTTCCTTCACCCTGTCAGATACAGGTGAAAGGGGGAAAATAGCCCTCCCCATCCGGGAGCACAAGTGAGTTCTTCATTCTTGGAGTGAAGACACAAACTCAATGTTAAAATCTCTAGGAGAGAACACCAAGTTGCATAGTTTCACAGATATCTACCACGAGCTAAGCAAAACTGACCTGGGAAAACTGAAGCCATGCATCTTACAAAGGTACCAGGAGAAATCAAAAGGCAAAATGAATAAATTAAGACTGATTTGTTAAATGCATGTACTATCTTTGTATAAAGTGATTTTTACTGCCAAATGGTAATTTGATAAATGATTAAAATGTTATGAAATATTAGTTAAAAAGGAGTGTTCTCATTCTAGCTGATTTCTAAGCATACGTGCCTGGACACTCATGTTCACCTCTCGTGGGATGAGTGTGAGGGGGGTGAGGACTCAGGGTTGTGCCCCAGTGGACCAGAGGTCATCAACCTGGACTTTCTCTGGTTCCTGGGGACCCTAGAAAATGTATCCTGATTTTGCATTTGACACGTGTGTAACACTGTAGATTAAAATCCGAGTTTCCAGTGAAGTGAGAAAAGCACAACTAGTCAAGAGGGCAACGGGAAGCACCGGGCCTGCGGCACCTCTGGCGGGACCTTTGAGTTCCCACGTCCCCTGCCTTGGCATCATGGGATTTGAGAACGCCTTCCCAGCATTGAAAATGAATAATGGTGAACCCCAGGCTTAGTCCTGGTTGGATAAGGATAAATAAAATTAAAACTCAGAAATTTGCTTTAAATGGGTTGTTAATTGCTGTTGAGCTTTAAATATTTGAGTTTATTAATTTCTCCCTCACCCCCTGAATTATATTTCAGCAACATCCCCCTGTTATTAGGCTATTAAATCAGACGTATCAAAAAGGAAGCATTTATTAATATCTTCAGAGACATGTACATCTAATTAAGGTAGCGTTGCTGTGCATATTTTATATCAGGCAAATGCTGCCTGTGAATTCAGTCTAATCAGCTCTGAAGGGCCTTCAGAAGTGTATGGAAGATTTGACTTGGGCTTGAGGAGGACAGCCTGTATCTACTGAACAGTAATTTCTTAAGAGCTTTCACCCTAAAGAAGTAGCTGTTCCCCAGGACATTGTAAAACCCTTCTCCAAGTCAGAGAACTCAATAAGGCCACCTCCAGGAAACAAAGGGTTTCAAGACTGGCTGTATTACCGGGATGTTTCTGTGTTAATTAGCCAACATTTAGAAATCACCTACTGCATTCCACAGCTCTTAATGAATATTCATTAGCTCCTGTAATCCTCACAACCACCCAAGGGGGAGGGGAATGTTTTTATCCCAATTTTACAGATGAGCAAAACAAAGGCTTAAAGAGATGAAGCAAATTGTTTAAGAGGCATAGCCAGGACTAAAAACGAAGCCTGAGAGACTGAGGCCTACCCAGACTTCTATCACTTTGCTCCCTGTTGTTGCCAAGAAAAGTTAATAATTTCTAGTAAATTCTCAACCAGAGAGATATTGCCCCTCCTTCCTTAGGCAGATGAAAATTTGTTCTTTGGGAGCAAAAAAAAAAGACAAGAACAAACGAATGAACCACATTCTTCTTATGCCTAAAGCACAGGTGTACATATCCTACATAAACAGATACACAGTTCATCTGCGGTACTGAAACTTCACAGGTGACGGCCAATTAGAAAAAGATCTCTAAAAGGCACTTTAGGGAGATGTCCACTAGAAAGGGTACCAGGCTCCAGAGTATGAACACAGAGGCAGCGCAGTGTGGCTTTAAGTCTGAGCTGAACAGCCTGGGGAAATTTACTCCTTCTGAGATGTAGCTTCCTCTTCTGTTAAATGGGTATACTAATAACTTCACAGGATTGTTGCAAAGGTTAACTGAGGAAACAGAGGTCAAGGGCTGAACACAATTAGAGCTCTTCTAAGTCAGATAAAAACCAGTTTGTCCAGCAGGTATTACTCCTGCTTTCTGGAATGTGTGGTCTGTTATTAAGGCTCTATCTCATAATGTTCCTAGTAGTGATTTGATAAAAATGATTCTAGAGTTGTGTTTAGAAAGCCATTGAAATCCATGCTTTAATTCACACTTGAGAATTAATTGCTCACGTAATAATCTTAACATTCTTGCTGGGATTGGTCGCTGTATTTACAGACGCTTGGAGCCTGAAGAGATTTTAGAGAAAATATACTTGAATTCACCTCTGATAAAGATAAGGAAAATAAAATCTAGGGAGGGGTGATTTGTCCAAACTCACACAGCTATTTAGTGGCAGAATAAGGACTAAAACTCAGGTTTCAACTCACCAAATACAGTGTGTTCTTAGCATTTCAACTCATTTCCTTCTCTATCATCCTGGCAACTGCTTTACCTCACAAAAGAAAATTAGAAAAAAAGAAACAAAACTGTTGGTCATGCATAAGACAGGACCTAAGTCTACCTCACTTCTGGACGCCAGAGCGAGTGTTTATACAAAACAACACAAAAGGTACATCATGGGGACCTTTTGTCTGGGACTGCGTGCTAATCACTCTCACCCCCCAGGCAGCAGCGGTGGCCATGGGACCATCCACCTCTCCTTATTTTAGTTGTTACACGTGCTGTTACCTCCTCAACATCTCATAGCTCTCTGCCTAAAACCACATTCTGAAAGAGGAGTTGTTTTTCCCCTTTATACTATTTTATCTCAGGAGTTCAGGGTACACCCAAAAGGAGACACATGCTGGTCACTTCGCGTTTTCTGGTAACTGGATAGAAGAGAATCTCGTGCTTCAACCATTTTTAGTGACACTCTCAAATCTTGAAAGAAAGAGAATTAGTATTAAGAGAAATAGCACAGGCTCCGCGCCTGTGGCTCAAGCTGCTAAGGCACCAGCCACATACACCCGAGCGAGCGGGTTTTAATCCAGCCTGGGCCTGCCAAACAACAACGACCGCTGCAACCAAAAAATAGCCAAGCGTTGTGGAGGGCGCCTGTAGTCCCAGCTACTTGGGAGGCGGAGGCAGGAGAATCGCTTGAGCCCAGGAGTTGGAGGTTGCTGTGAGCTGTGATGCCACAGCACTCTACCCAGGGCATCAGCTTGAGGCTCTGTCTCAAAAAAAAAAAGAAAGAAAGCAAAGAAAGAAAGAGCCCATATAAATTCTTGTGTACAAAGAAGGGAATGCAATTCTCAACCAAGTTTGACCTTTCCTACCAGAAAATAAAAGATTTTACAAAAGTGATAAATTTTCCTCAGTGGGCAGTGAGACTGAATAAAGAGGGCTTTTTTTTTTAAAGACTTTCTTGTTTCTTCTCCTTCAGAGTCTAAAACGTTTTTTATATTCCCTAGAAAGCACTGGGAATGAACGTTACAGTCCAGTCTGGATTATTCCTTATCTCCTGGTGTCTCCTGAGTCTCCATCCAATTAGGTGGTTCAGGCCAGTGAGGACATGGGACTCTCGCCCTGGCCACGTCCCTCCCTCCCTAGCAGAGAGAAAAGAGAAGGAAGGCATCCCCCTCCCCCCAAATTATGGCATCTGAAAGCAAAATAATACAGGAAGAGTAACTCAGTCACCAATCAACTGAAATTACTAGTGAGATTATAACCTTGGACAGCCATGTGCTCCCTGATTCTGTCAGGAAATCTCTTAAAGAATTCAACAATCTTTAGTGTTCAAGTAGCAGGCACGAATACCACTCTACGTTTCTATGAGCCAATCCTGGGGTTTCGAAGTATGTCAGCTTTTCAGGCCTATGGCTAAAGGGGATACCGAGACTGACTTTTCGCAGAGAGGCTAGCCCGGCCACTGAACTCTGATGGGGACCATCAGTAAGCGCTCGTGTTTCCTTTGGAATCCTGCGGCTTGAACATGTGCGAAAATGTCCCAACAGGAAGAGGAGGGGAGAGGAGGGCATGCTGCACCGCTGAAATCCGGAATCAACCTCAGAACCGCCTCGGGCTCATCCCCGCGCACGCGGCCAGCCCGCGAGGTAAGGATGTGACGTGGCGTGGTGTGGTGTGACGTGACGTGCGTGACGTGCGTGACGTGACGTGACACCGGCTGCCGCAGGGCTTCTCCGCACCAGAGCGCTCTGGACGCCCTGTAAGGGCCGTGCCACAACCAGATTGATTTCTACTTGGAGGAAGGTAACATGATTAAACCCGACACTGGCTCTGGGTGTATCGCGACTTGTCTGGGATCAGGGTAACTAAAGAGTGGCATTTCTAGCCCGTCCGTGACCAGTTTTAAAGCAGAGTTCAGAATTCACTGGAGGAGTCCTGGGGGTGTGGGGGTCGATCCAGTGCAGGAGCTCCTGGCTCCCTTGCGGCCCCACAGCTCCCCCATAGCCCGACAGCGGGGAATGGACACACCTAGATGACCTTGGCCAGTGTGGCCTGTCGCCCTTGCTCCCTCTGTGCGCTCTTGGCTTTCTTTGTAGCTCGGCACCGCTCACTTTGGCTCCGTAACTCGGCTCCCAGTTTTCCAAGTTACTTTAATTTATGAGACGATTTGGACTTACTCACTGGCCATGACCTTGGCCCTCACCCCAGGGTATTATTTTCAGCATTTATCCTTTAGTTTCTCCCCTTGCACCATGGGCAGGAGGTGTTCATCCGTCATGGCCCCACACCCTGGCCCCAGAGAGACAAGGCCATTCTTGGACCCCAGCTCCTGGACAGGTCACAGACCCAGGGGGCAAGGGGACTGTGCTTCCTGCTTTTCCTATGGCAGCATGGGGGGGAAGGTCACCGCCCATTCCTCCCGCAGAGACTCTGGCACTCACTCAGGTTCTAATCCTTTGGAGAGACAATCCGTACGTCGCAGCAACTTGAGAAGACACACACAGCCGTGCCTGGGACGCGCCAGCGAATGTGGTCGGGTCACATATTCACACAAAATCAACTCCTCAAAGGGAGAGGGCCAAGAGGCTCGATGTCCTACAGCAGGGAGTTCCAGCTGGGCCCGGATGGGCAGCGAGAGAAAGAGGGAGGCCCTCTGGGGGTCAGTGCCCACAGGGCTCAGCAGAGCAGCTGGGTGGAGCCCACCACCTGAAGCCACTGCAGGGAGGGATGCGGTCCCCCTCACAGGGCCACAAATAGCTCCACACGACGGGGACAGCTAAACAGACACAGCTTCCATAGTAGGCAAGACTCACCCCAGAGAAAATCGTTCAAGAATGGAAAGCTGCTGACAGACCTGAAAGGAATGAGGCGGAATATTTAAACTAGCATAGTATCAAGGAATCTCTATTTGTGTTGTTATTCTTCTGCGGTTTCTTTACGCGATATTTGTTCTCAAATACAGCCAACGATGTGTACATTATACATAATGTATTTTGTAATTTATAAAAAAAAAATTTGTAATTTTCTGAGTGAAAAAATTTCAGGGGTTGCCCCAAGTAAGTGTCATGCAAGATTTGATAGGTGATGAATAAAATTTTAACTCTTAAAAAAAGCTGAGATTGTGCTGTTTATTAACAAAATGGAACTAGAGAGTGGTCTTAATCTTTGTTTCTGTACTTCCCTAAGAGAGAGAACTATTAGAGAATAACTCAGCATATCTTTTATTGGCACAAGGATTTGAACTTTTTAAGGCACATGAAAATTTATTCTGTAATTTGTCCCTTGCATGCACCGTGTGAGGCAGAGATAGGCTTTGTGTCCGTCCCCCTAACCCCCAACTGCAGAGTTAAGTCAGTTGGCCTAAGGCCATCCTCACTAGAGAGGCAGAAAGAAGGCCAGAGTCTGGGTCAATTCTCTGCCCATTTGTGTGATGTGCGTTCATTGCCTCGACTGCCTAGGACCCTAACTCTGTTCTGAGGACACCTTCTCTCTGGGAAAACTGCCTCTTTCTCACTCTAACCATCTGGTTAAAATACTGCTTACCATGTCCTGCACTGTCCAGGGTCTCTGACCTGAGCTCAGCCAATGAGATAGCGATTTTCCTGGGACTTCTCTGGCATCAGGCTTGGGGTGAGGAGGTGGGAAACTTTAGCTCAAGTTTCTTTTTGTGGTTGTTTCCTTGTAGCAAAGTTAAGAGGTGTGTAGACAGGAGTAGCTGGTGGCTGCCTGTCCAGCTATGTGCAGGAAGTTGTGAGAGAATAAAAACAAGGAGAAAAGTATAGGTCTTGTTAGCATTTAAGCTTCTGGTTCCAGTAGTTTTTAAAGCTTAGTTGCTTCTTTGCCCTTTCCATGGTCACTTGCAATAAACAATATATACTTTTCTTTCTTTCTTTTTGCTTAAACTATTTCTTTTTTTTTTATTTTAATTTTTTTTTTTTTATTGGGGATTCATTTGAGGGTACAATAAACCAGGTTAGACTGATTGCATTTGTTAGGTAAAGTCCCTCTTGCAATTGTGTCTTGCCCTCAAAAGGTGTGGCACACTCCAAGACCCCACCCCCCTTCCCTCTCTGCTCTTTCTTTCCCCCACCCCTCCTCCTTTCTCTCTCTGCTCACCCCTTCCCCCACCATGACCTTATTGTCATTAATTGTCCTCATATCAAAATTGAGCACATAGGATTCATGCTTCTCCATTCTTGTGATGCTTTACTAAGAACAATGGCTTCCAATTCCATCCAGGTTAATACAAAGAATGTAAAGCCTCCATTTTTTTAAATAGCTGAGTAGTATTCCATGGTATACATATATCACAGCTTGTTAATTCATTCCTGGGTTGGTGGGCATTTAGGCTGTTTCCACATTTTGGCGATTGTAAACTGGGCTGCAATAAACCGTCTAGTACAAGTGTCCTTATGACAAAAGGATTTTTTTACCTTCTGGGTAGATGCCCAGTAATGGGATTGCAGGATCAAATGGGAGGTCTAGCTTGAGTGCTTTGAGGTTTCTCCATACTTCCTTCCAGAAAGGTTGTACTAGTTTGCAGTCCCACCAAGCAGTATAAAAGTGTTCCCTTTAATCATAGTTATTTTAATTTCTCTGATAATTCCAATATATATATCATATCTGAATCATGTTCAGATGATCGCTTTGTCTTTTTAGAATGTTTTCTTGCTGCCTTTTGTCACACTTTGTAATTTTTTATTCAAAGCAGACCCATCATGTTGAATAAGAAGAACCAAGGTAAATAGGTTTTCAGTGCAAGAATTTATATTAATCTGGGTAGGAGTTGATCTGTGTTTAATGTCTGCTGTAGCTATAAATGACAGAACATTCAAATTCCTTTAGTGTCATTGTTTTATCTCCTTCACTCCCCTAAGTACTTTTGCTAAGAAGAACCTGTG
The DNA here is from genome assembly GCA_963574355.1 of Loris lydekkerianus. Taxonomy (NCBI): domain Eukaryota; kingdom Metazoa; phylum Chordata; class Mammalia; order Primates; family Lorisidae; genus Loris; species Loris lydekkerianus. The sequence continues at coordinate 42,294 of CAUYPK010026465.1, read as the reverse complement.
TTCAGCAGTTCTTTCAGCTATAATCAACTGTTGTTACACTGATGCCCTGTTGGTGTGATAGTAAGCTTGAGAGGAAGAACAATCTATACTCCTCTGATTAAATCTCAATCATCTATGTCTCATGGCTGTGATCTTCTCAAATATTTCTCCTTGGTGTAGCTTTCCCCAACTCTACCTGCTCCCTACTCCCTTCCTTAGATGCACTATTTCCATTTTCTTTCTTTGAAACCTTAACCCCTAAGAACTATGATATTTCTCCCTTAGTTGAGACAGGAAAGCTGGAGAGGGTTAGAATAAGAGAAATTTCCTTTCCCTGCTACAAAAAGGTTCAGAAAAAGTCCTTTGCCCTGGATTGTAGCTCTTTGTTATAGATAAGTCTCTGAATATATATCACAATAATTACTCTTCCTATCCTCTGCCAAAGCCACAAGGGGATCTTTTCTCAGATCTTCACTGAGAGAAACTGGTGAGATTCCTAGAGAAAAAACCCAGGAAATACAGTGGCCATCAGGAGTTTCTCATTCTTATAACTCATTCATTCACTAACAATTTGTAAAAATTACCGTTTGAGTGGTCTCACCGGGTTATGACTCTGCTGGATTCTGCTCCAGGGAAGCAGACGTCAGCTGTGTCTCTCTGGACACACCTATCTCTCTAATATTTAGGGTAGTGTTTACCTCCATGACCTCAAATCTCTGTAAGGTCCAAGAAAGGTCTTTAATTTTCATTTATCTGGGTTTTCCCTCATGTAAGATCAGGGGTGGTGACCTCTAAGCTCTTCACATGTTTAGAACTAAAGCCAGAAGATGCTTTTTTATTCCTTTTTTTCCTGTTACCCAGGTTGGATAATTTCTATTGATCTATCTTAACTGATGTTTTACTCTGTCATCTCCATTCTGTATTTGGTCCATTGAATTATTTTTAATTTCAGTTATTTTTCAATTCTAAAATTTCCTTTTAATATATCTTTGTATCTCCCATTTCTTTCTTGTGACACTCTGTTTTCTCATTTATTTCAGAAGCATTTGTGATTACTTGTTGGAGAATTTTTATAATAGCTTCTTTGAAGTCTTTGTTAGATTATTAGACCATCAAAGTTTTCTTTGAGTTGGCATCTGTTGGTTGTTTTTTCTCTGGATAAATTGAGATTCCCCCCCCCCCCCCCGGTTATATGAATACTGAGTAATTTTGAATTGCACTTGGACATTTTTAACATTATCTTAAGAAACTCTAGGGCATAGGGCATGTTTAGAGTCCTAGAGTTCTTTGTAGAGAATGTTCATATTTTTATTTCACCAGGCAATCAACCTGGTTAGTAATTTCCAACTCTTTTCCTGTGGATTGTGGTTTTGATGGCAGCTTCATTTGTGGTGCACAATGCTGTTCAGATCCATCCATATGTGCACCACTCCATGGCCAGTCTGGAACCTGGGCAGCAGTCTATCTGTTACTATATTTCTCAAAGTATTCTATATGCTGATTCAGACAAGATCCATTCATGCACAGCTCAAGGGTGAGATCTGAAGTTCATTTTCCAAATCTTTTCAAGTAGTTTCTGGTACTGACAACTCGTAGGGAAATGATTCCCGGAACCTTCAGTTCTCTAGCCAGAAATCTGGATCTTTAGTTACTCCAATATTTAGCAAAGAAAAATGTGTTTGGCCTATTAGGCAAATTCTTTTAGGCCCACAGTTTTAAAAATCAAAGGAAAGTTCACCACTCTGAAAGTTTGAGGTTCTCATAACCAAGCTACTACCACAGGATTGTTTGAAGACTAGAATGCAAGATAATAGAGAAATTATTTTTTAAAAGAAATGTGTTCTTTTCCTTACTTTCTCTGGGTATTAGGAGTTCCCTCCCCTACTTCTCAATCCTAAAGCAGAGGGTTTCCCCTGAAGTTCTCTCTATGACATAATGTCAAAATCTGGGTTTCAGGCTGCCTTGAGTTCATGACAGAGGGAAAAATCAGTGATCTATTTAGTGACACTTCACATTCTGACTTTGTTTCTCATTTCACCTACTGCTATTCACTTTTCAGAATTCTTAAATAACTGTCCCATGCATTCTATTCAGGTTTTATGATAGTGTCAGTGACATATACCTAATTCATCTTAATGGGAATCAGAATTTACTACATAACTAATAAGCAACTAATTTCCAAGCCCTCAGTCTCTTCATCTGTAAAGTGGGAATGATAATTTTTATAACTAAAGTTTATGGAGACAAAGGGGATTATAAATATTATAATGTGTTCAACAAACATTAGCTGTTGTTATTTTTAGTAGTTGCTATTTTTGTTACTTCTGCTGCTGTTGCAGAGCTGAGAAGACATATAATAAAGGAGTAGATTGAGAAAGGCAGTACTATCAGCAAGTGTTAAAAGAAACAAGGAGAGTCCAAATCCACATTTTATGTATCACACTTAAATAGTGCAGTTCTATGGGACACATTTTGCTTTAAGTCATGATATTTTGCATCTATATGAACCAGTATGTCATGCAGCAAATGGTTACAGGAAACCACAATGTGTTGTGTGATTCTCCATGGTTAAGTACATAGAATCTCTTCAGTGGACACTTTATTCATTCTTTATTGTCTTGAAGGAAGATAAAGAGGAGAAAGGTTCCCCTGTGTGTCATCATCTGGGCAGATAACGAGTTGACAGAGATGGATATGGAGGTGGAAAAATCTTTATACCCTTTTTTTCCAGCCTAATTCACTCCATCTATAACACAGGTTTATATGGTCATTTCCTCTGGTGCAAATTCATCCATCTATCCCAGAGTTGATATTTTTAAAGTAAGAATAGTTTTATTATTTCTTTATTATTCATGTAATACCTTTTAAGTGTTATTTAAAATGATGTGGAAGAATGCTAATAGATTATAAGTAGTGGATGGTAGTGCTATGAGAATAAATCTAGACCTTCCATTTCATTCATTCCTAAGGAAAGAATCGCCTTTTATGTCTTTTGACTATAAGTTGGATTTTTTTCTAGAATGCAACTTTAGTGTCCAATGTAGCTCTTTATACAAGGTTCATTGCCATATAGTCAGCTTGAATATTCTACCTAAGGACACCAAAGCAAGGGAGAATGATATCCTTTCTACATCAGCCAATCTTGGGTGAATTATTTAGCTGTAGGGATGATAAGGAAGAATGAATAAAAATGTTTTATTCAAACACAATGGAGTTCAAGTTCTGGCTCCTCTACTTTTTGTATTTGAACTTCAGTAAATTACTTCAACTCCTCAATCCATAAAAGGAGGTTAATAATACTTACCACAAAGAGCTTCTTTGGGGACTAGAAATAACATACATGATGTGTGTATCCTATGTGCATGAACAAATTTATAAATACTGAGGGCACTTGGTATAAAATGCAGATGCCCCACACGTGTTCTTTTTTTTTTTAGGGTTTAGAATTCAAAGATTATTTTAGTGAACATTTATAATTGTTTAAGCTTTGTGTTTGTGACAATCTTTCTAAAAATTCAACTTCCAATAGAATAGCTTACTGAAAAGTATGGCTTTATATACTATTACAGATTTCTCTAATGCTTAAGTAACAAGATCAGCTCAGTACTCAAAATAATTTTGATGAGTAGAATTCACTATAAACAGTGGGCTTTGTGCAATTCATACACACATCATTTGGCCTTGACTTAACCAATATTAGTCTCTGTTCCATGGGCCAATCCCCAATGAGAGCTACAGGGCTATAGTTGCTCCCTACTGGGAGCTTCCATTATGCCATATCTTGACCTCATTTTGTAAAATGCCCAGTACAGCCCTTTATATTCATGGACCCTAGAGAATGAAAACTATAAAAATAGCTACTGTATATTGAGTGAGCACTTCCACCTGTCAGAGTTCTGCTCAACATTGAGCTACTACCATTATCTCAAATAATCCTTCTGACATCTCTATATGCTGGGCCAGTTTACAAAAGAGAAACTTGAAACTTAGACTCTTTAAATAAGTTATCCAAGAACATGCCATTTATATACTACAAAGCAAGGACTCAAGTCAACTCGAGCTGACTCTATACTTTTTTTTTTCTTTTTTGAGACAGAGTCTCACTCAGTCACCCTGAGTAGAGTGCCATGGCATCATAACTCACAGCAACTTCAAACTCTTGGGCTCAAGTGATCCCCTTACCTCAGCCTCCCAAGTAGCTGGGACTATAGGTGCTCACCACAATGCCTGACTTTTTTTTGGTTTTTGAGGGGGTTTTGTTATTGTTATTTTTTTCTTTTTTTAGAGATAAGGTCTTGCTCTAGCTCAGGCTGGTCTCTCAGAAATAAAACCAATACTCTTAAGCTGCCACCCTGCCTAGAAGTTCTTCAATTTCTTACCTTTTGTGGGTTGACTCTCACTAATAAAAACTGAACATTCTAGACCTATCTAGATCTAACCTATGAGATCTTTGTTATACTAAGTTCTCCTGTTTTTTATCAATAATTAAGGACAAAAGTTAGTTCTTTTAGGCACAGTATGGATTAAAATCTAGTACACCACCAAGGGATTTTCTGAATTCTTTTGTTGCAATTGAATTTTGTTAAGTTAAAAAAGAGGCATTTACCCAAAACCTGACTTTTCTTTTCTTGAAACATTTCGAACGGAATTTGTCTCAATAAGATCTTCACAACACAAAGAAAAAAGGTAAAGAAACTGGCCCCTGCTACTTAAAAATCTGAATGTAGTTCATTCAAACAAAGTATTCCTAATGGATGACATACTTAGATAAATTAGCTTAACACCATCATTTATTTAAATATCTTTTACAACATATAAAACACCTTTGCAACACGTGAGGAGTAGAGTTTGACCAACATACATAATCTTTCCTAGAAGAAGAAACTCTATCTTCAACAACTAAGTGACTTGCTAAGATCCTGCAACTTTTGGGTGGTGAGTTAGAACCAGAACCTGAATCTTCTAAATATAGGTCCAGTTTTATGTAAGGAGAGCAAGCAAAAGTGATATTTCTCAGAAATGTTAATTTCAGTAGAAAACACTACTGGAGATGTTTTATGCTACAAAAATATACATTTAGGTTGGAATTTATTGTTATACATTTATTGGTTGAGATGCTAAAGAGTATCACATGCTACCATTATACAAATACAGTATGATTATTTTGTTATGATTATGTTATGTTATGATTATTTTATAAGCCAAGAAAGTTAGATGTAAAAGGTGACTTGTCCAGGGAATGCTGAAATAAGTAAACAATAGCTTTCAGATGATGACACAAATACATATCTTGTTATCAGGAATTGGCATTTTAAAGAATGTTCTTGGCTGAGTAATGTTACTGTATATTCCAGATGACTATCTCTCTTTTACAATATCAGCTATAGAGCATTGTTAAAAAGCTTTAGCTTTAATTAATCATGAACTATTATAGAAAGAAATGTACAGCACATGCTAGATTGATTCCTCATTTTCTATTTTGGGAAGGAAAAGAATTACTTAATATGAATGTGAGCCTTTTACGTATCAAAAACATTAACAGAATTATGTTGGGTAATGGAATATTACACTTCAATATTTACACACTTCAAATAGAAATGCATTAGATATGTTAATATGCCTAAATGCATAAAAGAATTTAAATATGATGATTAATTCATCACTTATTGACAAATAACATTATATACCTTATGTGAGAGGAGAAATATTTTTCATGAAATAGCCAGTTCCAATAAATATGCCAAACATGTCTATAAATAAAAGTCAATGATGTTAGTTAGCACCTTATAAACTCTCTGAATCCAGTGAACGCTAAGCAATGTGAGTGCTAAAGACAAGAACACAGTGACAGAAGAAATAGCCGTAGCTAACTGAAGGTGAAGATTCTCCAGGTCTGAAAACAAAGGCACATGCATGGTTTGGCTCACCCTTTTGCTTTCCTGAAGCTGCAGTCAATTTTCAAGAGGAAATCATAAAACATATATTTGAGTGTTCCTGGGTAGCAACCTGAAATTCCCAGGCTCTGACTATCATAGGCTTGAATAAAAGGTTTCTTTAGTCTGAAGCATTTTTCCTTTTAAGAGAAAGTTTATGTTTTGACTATTAGGTATAATTTCAAAATGATCTATATATTTGACAGCATAGATTATTATTAGCTTTCAGTTAGTGAATACTTAATAAATCTATTTTTCCTTTTAAAGCAAACACTAATGATTCATCACACCATGTTTTAACCATTACATGACCAAGTATACAGTATGCCACTGTGCAACAGAATTCCAAAAAAATCAGAAAAATAAATGATTATTTTAATGTGAGCAGGTAACTATTCCTCAACATAAAGCTCATTACATTTTCTTTTAAAATTATTCAACTGGAATTCAGGACCCACCCATGTTTTTTCTCTTTAGCTTCACAGCATTGAATTAAAACAAAACATCTATTATATATAATGTTTGCTAAGGTTTATCTGGATTTTTTAAAACAAAAATTTTTATTACCCAGCATCCTTTTGTATCCATAAGACAAGGATAATTGATGTTCATAAGGATGATCCTAAATGGAATAAGATTCTGCAGAATCTTACAAAATATTAAATCAGGAATAAATTATGACAAATATTATTTACAGTTAGGCACAATTTTATTAACATTCAAAATTATCTGAATATTATATACATTTTAATATTGTTTGCAGAGCAACTGATGCACCAGGCATGTAAGTAAGAAAGCTTAGACTATTCAGAAAAGTGGGCAAGGGTTTATCTGGTAAGTTTGATGGATTTGTTCTGCTTCTTAATAGTTGTATAACCTTGAGCAGGTGGTTACCTTGGTTTTCTCACCTGTACAATGGGGATAATATTGGTGCCTACTCTAGAGGTTTGTCATGAGGTATTAGATCATGTAGGCAGGACATTTAGCACAAAGACAGGCACAAAATATACACTCGAAGAGAGTAATATATCAGTTTAGACTTACTAACTATTGTGGGAAGATGACAAAATATCTAATCATTTTGGGAGTTAGGGAGTTAGGGAGAAGCTAAACAAAAATATCTTCAGATGGGCTTGATACAAGAAGGCTCAATCTGATTAAATATACTGTCCAAAGAGACAGAGGAAGTCCTGACCTCAGCCCTAAAATAAGTGAAAAAACAATTGTACTCTGAACAAGAGGATAAATTTCTCTCTTCATATGGTACAAAAGAAAATAGCGTATCATATAAACAAGTGCTATATGATGAGATTTAAAAGAGAGAGATGAAGAGGAAGGGAATAACCAGTCCTAATTCGCTAGAGTTGCCAAAGTCATTGCAGCATTTAAGAAGGAAATCGTGTGGGATGTAGCAGAGGGGACCAGGTCAGGGCCGTGGCATCAGGCGCAAGGCAGCCCTCACAGAAGACACAACTGCAGAGGCCCCTCTCCTCTTGCTTCAGGCTGTTAAATGAAGAAACAGCAAGAACCACTGTCCCTGTAGCTTTTCACTAGCTTGTTTATTTACCCATCAAGAACCATAAGGACCTTTACTGCATAAAATGCCAAGAGTGGTAGTAATTGACATCAAACGATCCATGTCTACCAACAAATAAAAGACTAAAGTAATAAACATAGAGAGATGAGTGTTTAATGACCTTCAACAAATTTTTATTGTAAGATCCATAACAGTTAACTATATACACTGACATCTCTGGCCTGGAGCAGTCTCCATTTTCAAAGTCAGAGGAAGAGCCCAAATCCTGCCTTGCTGCAGTGGCCTATGAAAGCTAGCTGGAGTGTAGCAGTCTGGTATGATTTTGTCAAAATTGCCAGGCCTTCGAAACTACCACCATGTTCATAAAATCAGAATTTCTCCACCTTGAGTACTCTCCTCCCCACCCCACTCTGCACATATATTCCTTTAACTCTTCCCATAGCTGGATAAAATACTTGAGCCAGTAGATATTTTTATTTAGACAGTTTCTCCCCAAAACAAGCACACGCAGATGATGCATAATAAATACCATAATTCAAGATGCTCTTGAATTTCCATAATCCTCAACCACTGGTCATAACTCAGTCCTACAAAAATCTGGCCATAACCTAAACTGAATAGTCACTTTGTCAATGTCAGGAGAACCACAGAATGTGTCCTTGTATACATATTTTTAATAGTAAACAGAGCATAAATAAAGACAGGAGAAAACAATAACTATCCCTCTGTTGAATATGATAGATTATAAAAATCCCCACAAAACAAAGCTAAAAAGATGATACAAATATGTTAATTTCCTTTTAGACCCACTGTCTAGTTTTCTTTCAGCACCCTGAGGCTTCATGGAGGGCCATGGTCTTTGTGCCAGGGCTTCATTTCATGACTGAATCTTACTCTTCACTGGGGACAGGGAAGAAGTTCTCAGAACTCATCAGATTCTTAGACATGGGGATCCTCAATTAAGGAGGATACCTCTCTCTCTCTTCATGGCCAATAGCAGATCTCAGCCCTGACAGATATCTCAGATATCACACAGCAACTCCCCCAGTAGGTGTGGGCTCTGGGGTTCCTTGGTGTCATATCTCGGGGGTTATCACACTAAGGTACATCATAGAACTCAATAAATGCTCATTAAATTTAAGTCTATGATAAGTGTTTGGAAGATAAAATAGAATGGTAAAAGTTGTTTTGTTTTTTGTTTCATGGTTCCAAAAATACTAAATTGGTATATAAGGGGAAAAAAGAAAGGGGACTTCAGAGACGCTGGATTCAATCAGCAATAGCAGTGAGGGTTGGTAGAGGAGAATCAGTTCAGACAAGAAGACAACAAATTGCATCTCTGTACCCCAAAATCTCCAAGGTCACTTTTGAAATAATGTAGGCTTTGGGTTTAAATAGAACTTAATTCCTATGGTTCACAAGCTTCTGTAATTGAAGGAAGGATCTTTCCAAAAGTTGGATAAAACTTAGGGCAGAAGCTGAGAGGCAGGGAATTCCATTCTTTCAACTGCTTAGAATAACACCCTTCTTTATTAAATGCTCCTTCTAACATATGTTTTAAAAAGCAGTGGCTGTATTTGGACAGATCTTACCTTTCACTTAATGTGGGTCTAGGACAGCCGCTGAGCCAAACCTGCACCAGGTGTCAGGCGAACATTCCAGCAGTTACAACCAGCCCGGGATGGCACTTAACCCACAGAGGTCAACCAGAGTGCTTTCTAGGGTATTTTATTTTTAAATAAGAGACCAAGTCTTAGTCTTTCTGTGCTTCTTCGGCAATGACATTAAAGATAGGAGTCAAATAGCTGCTGGCTACCATGTCCCAACTATATAAATAAACTGGTCTGTAGGAAGCAGGGAGAGATAATGACATGCGGGAAGAAGCACAGCAGGACAAGGGATAGAGATGGAAGGTGCTGGTGGCCCTGTCCTGGTTCCAGGTGGCTTCCTCCCGGTAATCTGATTACATTATAATTCTACCATACAGATGTAATAGACATAAATTAACTCAAGAGCATAGATAACAGCAAAATGTAGTAAAGGAATTAGGAAGAGGATGTAAATTTTTTTACCTTTGTTCTTAATGCAAATTATTTAACTGAAAGTGCATATGATTTTTAATGATAACTCGGTTTAACAACTATTTTGAAAGATACATAAAATTTTTACCATTGGGTCTGGTATGTGCTGGATAGATAGTACAAGCACATTCATGGAGCATTGGTAACCTTGCTTAGTCGAATTTTTTTGACTGAAGTTTGAAATTTTTATTTATTCATATCTATCAAAACTTTGTGATTTGGGCCTTTTGTGTTACATTAGGAAGTTCTCCTATTAGAATATTACAAAAATACTGATCCTTACTTGTACCTCTCTAATAACATTATTTTTCTCATCAAAATCTTTATCTGAAATTTATTTCCATGTAAAATATGATGTAAAGATCTAAACTTCCCCCCCCAAAATATTAGCCTGATGTAATAATGTCTTTTATTTGAATAAACCATCCTTCTACTTTACCTTTAAGATATATTAAATCCTCGTGAAACTTGGATCTGTTCTGCAGGTTTCTATTCTCGCCCACTGATTTATCTCTCTTTTTATGGCCAGCATCAGACCACTGTAATTAGTGAATCTTTAAAATTCATTTTTATTAATATCTCTTTCATGGATCTTTCTTGTTACCCTTTTAAATTTTTTCTAGGCTATTTTTGTGCAATCCCAAGTGAATTGCACAATCACTTTTCCAGGTTTCAAAAAATTCCATTAGAACATTGACTGAATTTGCATTAAATTTTTAACTCCTGGCTTGACGCTAGTAGCACAGTAATTACAGCACCGGCCACATACACCCACAGTGTCTGGTTTGAATCTGACTTAGGCCTGCTAAACAACAATGACAACTGCAACAAAAAAATATCCAGGAGTTGTGGTGGGTGCCTGTAGCCCCAGCTACTTGGGAGGCTAAGGCAAGAGAATCACTTAAGCCCAAGAGTTTGAGGATACTGTGAGCTGTGATGCCACAGCACTCTACTAAGGGCAACATAGTGAAACTCTGTCTCAAAAAACAAAAAAACAAAGGTCTTTAACTCCTCACAGTACTAAATTCTTCCATCCAAGAACATGGTATTTTATATCTATATATCCATATGCCTATAATATCTCTGTTCATTCTCTTTTATTTCATACAGTTGAGTTTTATTACATATATATACATATATCTTTTAATTTAGGGCTTGCACTTTTCTTATTGTTTATTTCTACAAATATTCTATTTTGTTTCTGGTGTTCGTCTGAACAGGCCAGGATGGCCAAACAATATTAAACAATAATAAAAGTGGAAATTCTTCCTTGTTTCTTCTATGTCTACAAATTTCTCTAGGTGTTATCTTCAAATAACTTTTTTAAAATTATTTTTAAGTAGTATCATTATAATCCCATTTAGCTAAGAGATTTGTATTAAGATTGAATAAAATCTTAATAAATCTGAATAAAATTTGATTTTTGTCAAATGCTTTTCTGCCTTATGAGAACACTCAATATGGTTTTTTCTTTGTTCTATTAATAAGTTTTCTATTATTGACCTGACCGATATTCCTGAAGCACACCCTACTCTTAAATTATTCTTTTAACATTGAATTTAATTGTACTATGATGACTTTTACAGAATAGATATAAAATATATTGATTGACTTACTGATTAATAGATTAAAAATCAGAATAAAGTCATAGAAATTCTCTGTCTCTAAGAATTAAAATTGCTCTGATTATTTTTTTCCTTAGGTAAATAAAGAAAATGATGACCCATATTAATTAGCTCCAGGAAGGATGAATGCCAAAGACGACGTTTCCCTAGGTATTAAGTTTCAATTCCTGGGACAATATAGTTACTGGCTTCTAACTAGATTTTTATATCCCTTGACTTGATAAATGTAAAAGTGAATATGAAATAATGATCAGAAAGTTGGCCTAACTAGATGCTGTTTGCAATAGGTGGCTATGTTGACCGGATTAACATGAGAAAAAAAGAGCTGCTGTGGGAACCCCTTAGGGGGTATTACTCTAAGAAAATATAACTGGGCTACCAAGTTTTGTAGATGTAGACAATTTCCTGGGGCACAGACTGTACATGCCAGATCCACCTTAAAAGTGTGCCAATATGCTTTCTTTTGTACTCTGTCCACAGTGAATGGCTTTCCTCACTGTTTCTATGCTCCCGTCCTGATAGGGGACAACCTCTTCCCCTCTCAGCCTGGATGTAACCAGGACTAGCCCACCCCAAATACCCTAATATTCGAAATCTGTAAAGAAAAATGGCAGTCTGGCCTCTAAAAGACCATTCCTGGGTTTTCCCACTTCCTAACGTCTAGCTTCAACTCCACATACTCTTCCTCTTATAATTAGTGTTTTAAATTGCTCTTCCAAATTTTCCCAAAAGAGTTCTTGCCCTTCTGGGTAGCCTGCCTCATTAGGAGTGAAACTACTAAGAAATCACTACACAAAATTTAATTCTCTCAGCTTTACTGAGCACCTACTATGTACCAACTGACAAAGCAGGTGCTAGAGGGGGCAGTGAGGAGGGGAGGAGAGGAGAGGAAAATAAAGAAAACCTTTAAAATAAAGATGAATCTGTTCTGGTCATTGCCTTGAGAAGCTTGTGAATTACCTGAGGAGCAAACACTAGAAACATAAAATTATTCCCTACGGGTATTTTCCATGGATTATGACTTCCAAATGAGAATCTCACATATGGGAGAATGTTATCTGCAAACACACAATACAAAGCATTTTATGCTACTTGATGTTTATATAGATCATTTTCCAAGAAAATAAAAGTGATTTATGTATCTTTCTGCAATATCTACACATCCCCTCACCTGCCAAGGCCCCTGCTTCCCTTCACACACACATAGGCCTTTTATTGACTTCAAAGGGATCTTGGTACATAAAGGGAAAGACCCACAGAGGCAGGAATGGACACATACTGCCATTAATCTCAGAACACTTCTCTGAGCTGCAGAGACAGGAAATATTGTTACAGCCTTTTAAAAACAAAGGAATTGGACATAAAGGTTAATCAGCTTTCCCAAAGCCAAAATAGTTCCTGGGAGCTGAGCATGGTGGTGAAGTGATTCAGCTCTGAAGTCAGATTGTTGGAATTTGAATACTGGTCCCAAACCTTATTACCAATACAATTTCAAGAACCTGACTTAATCTTTCTATGGTTTCTTCACTGGAAAGATGGGGATAAAAATAATGCCTGCTATGGAAGCTTGTTTTGAGGATTAAGTGAGTTGATACATGCAAAATATTAGAAAACTGCTAATTACATATTAGTTATTAAATAAGTATCTATAAAGATTATCTGGCACCAACAATGCAAATTATTTCCCAGCTTTCTGCATAAGTATTAGATTTAGATCACAGCCAATAGAGCAACTAAACCTTGAAGTCATTCCCAAGCCATCATACTTAGAAACAACAGAACTAGTTCCAAACCAGCTCAACAAGTTTCAGACAAAATAAGGGCCCTCTTCCCATAATGCCTTTCTGTTCATTATCCTGAGTATCCAAAACTGAAACTTCCTTCACCTGAAATTATTTATTTCCCTTACCATTGTTTCTTCTTTTTTATGGCAGGATCACAAAGATGACAGAGAAGGTTCATTTTGCCCTAGGAATATTACTTGGCTGTTTCCAAAGTGATGTTCCAGACAAGTCCGGAGAAAGGAAAGACCATCTCATTCTGATGGCCAAGCTGAAAAAAATTTTTCACACCTAAATCAAATTGCCAGGTCACTCTTCAATTCCAGTTAATTTCATGAGAAATATATTATTATGCGGTCATGATTGCAAACTATGCTTCAAAATATCCACACACGCGCACACACACACACACACACACACACACAAAAACTGGATACTAAAAACCTCAATCTGTAAAAACTTGCTTCCTGTCCTAAACAGGCAAGTAGGTAGGAATCTGTATTATAAATGTATTGCAACATAATAGAAGTAAGAATAATTAAAAATCCACTATCCCCTAACCCCATCCCCCAGGAAGGCTTTGGATTATTAGCTGCTACTAACTGGAGGCTAATGCTCATCAACCTTCAGTCAAAGTCTGAATTCAACCACTATTTGAATTTTGCCTCTTACCTTGCCTGTGGCTACAGATGGGCACTTCTGGCCCCTGGCTGACTGACTCAGGACACAGACTGACCTCACTCTATGTGGAGTTAAGTCTTTGTCCAGGAGCCATTAGCATCAGACTAATTATCAATGCAAATGACTTATCCAAAGTCATACAGATAGTTTTGGCATTAAGGCTCACATGTCTTCTCCCTTGGAAACATTTTAAACTTTACTTCTACTGGATAAAATGACTTAAGACATATGCCCAACAAACAATGCATTAGGCATCAAAGATATTAAATGAAAAGCATAGAAAGGATATCATATTTTTAATTTGCTTACATGTAGAAGAGGCCTGTGAAATATCTGCTTTGATCTCAATGCCCCCCGCCCTTTGTCTGGGAGCTGCCTGCCTCATCTTCCAGAATAAATCCTCAGCAGCTGTGTACCTTTCATCTCCCTTCCCCAAGTTGGGCCATAACACTCTCTCTCCCAAGAATCTGGGAGAGACTGGTCTCCTTGACAGGTCTCCAAATAGTATAAAGAGGCTGGAAAACCCCATCGGAGAAACTACATGTTGTCATTAGGATAGTGTCACCTTGTTGAGAAAATCACCAGCCTTCCAGCAGGAAACAACAGTATATGACTGGAGACCCCGTTACATCACAGAAAGGTCTGCTGTCAGCTTTGATTGTGAGGGACTGAAGACCCAGACAGACGGGTGAAGGCAACATGCTCACCTGGGAAGACGACTTCACCTGGACAGGGTGTCAGGGGGGCTGCACCTTGACCTTCCTGGCTCCCCTGGCTCCACCTTTTGCACTGTCTGGGTGCCAGACATTGATTTAGCAATTTTCAAGTATATAATACATTGTCATTAACTATAGTCTCTATGTTGTTCAAAAGATCTCTTGAATTTATTCCTCCTACCCAACTGAAATTTTTTATCCTTTGACCAACATCTCCCCTGTCCACTCCATCACCCCACCCCACCCCAGCCTCTCATAACCATGGTTCTATTCTCTGCTTCTATGAGTTCAACTTTTTTAGACTCCACATATAAACAAGGTCATGTGGTATTTGTCTGTGTTTGGCTTATTGTATTTAACATCCTCCAGATTCATCCATGTTGTCACAAATGACAGGATTTCTTCCTTTTTTTAAGACAAAATGACACAAATAAACACAGACACACACTTTCTCTATCCATTCATCTGTTGATGGGAACTCAAGTTGATTATATATCTTCACTTTTGGGAAAAATGCTGCAGTGAACATGGGAGTGCAAATATCTCTTCAACATACTAATTTCATTTTCTTTGGATATATAGTAGAACTCCTATAAGTTGACCACCCAAGGGTATATAACAAACTGGACAACATATGGAAGTAGCCAACATAAGAAACCAGGCCTACTCTACCGATACATACATGTGGTTAATGTCCAGTCCATGAAAATCAAGTCAACTTAAAGAGGTGGTCCATGTAGGGAGGTGATCAACAATGGAGGTTCTACTGTATATTCAGAAATGGGATGGATGGATCATATGCTACTTCTATTATATTTCTAAATTTTTGAGGAACTTCTATACTGTTTTTCATAATCACTGTACTAATCTACATTCCCACCAACAATACACAAGGGTTCCCTTTTCTCCACATCCTCACCAACACTTATCTTTCACCTTTTTGATAATAATCATTCTAACAGGTGTGAACTAACATTTCATTGTGGTTTTATTTGCATTTCCCTGATTTTTTTTCATATACTTCTTGGCCATCCAGGCATTTACTCATTCATAGGAAGTAGTGAGATCCTCCTCTTTAAAGACTTACTTGTAAATAATTCAAAATGTTACTATCTCAAAGAGTGTTTATATTTCTATGAAGTATCACTACTACAATAGTAATAATGATAACTATTAACAGTTCAGAGACTTCTGAGCTGCTGCAGGCCTCAGCCATCTGCTACTCCCCTGAGTACTCTTTCCGACACAGTCACTCACCCTACTTAAAGCATAGGCTCCAAAAGTCCTGATGGAATCCCTTCCACCCTGGATTACCTCCTCTGTTGACTTAATTCATATGCCTCAGTATCCAACACATACAGAAACAGACAGAATGGGCTATAGGACTGGGAGTCATTGCCTGGAAATGGAACCTGTGGGAATGGACATGGTCTCTTGGGATTGTATTTTCCATTTCTGTGAAAAATGCTAGGGGAAAGAGTGTAGACCAGGAACAGGGCCAATGACTGATCTCTGAGGAAGGAAATATGTAAGGAAAGAGGGAGGAGAAGGAGTCAAAGAGGAAGAGGAAGAACCAAGAGAAATGTCAGTGAAATTAAGGTCAGGAGGAAGCTTTTAAGAATAGGGAATGGGCTGTAGAGCCACAGGCAAAAGAAAGATGAAGCTCACTGAGAATGGCAGTGGGCAGGGGGGCCAGCAAAGGGGAGACATTGGCACCCCGGCCTTACTCCCCTCCAAGCACACACAGATGCCAGGGCAGGTGGCAGCTGGTAGGAGCAGTCAGGACATGCCAGGAAAGAGGCAGCATCCAACAGCCAAAGGCGGCTAGAGCCTGACTGGCTAAAACTCATCCCACAGAGCCAGCAATATTGAAGGTGCCAAACCAAGAAAAATTAAATCAATATTGTATAGAAAATAATTGCAAGACTATTCACTGACATCTCTCTTGCCTCACCACCACAGTTTAGGCACTCCACCGCTTCAGAAGAGAGCTACTATGCCTGATGATGATGATGATACCAACATACTGACCTCCAGAAACTCAGCTAGTGGACTCCTTAACCTGATTTTATTTATTTGCCTTTTACTCCCAAACCAGAAAAATTGCCAAAAGAAAAATTTCAGAGATTACGTCAACAAAAAAATATGGGATCTGAGGCCAGGTGCAGTGACTCATGCTTATAATCCTAGTACTCTGAGAGGCTGAGGCAGGTGGATTGCCTGAGCTCACAGGTTCGAGACCAGCCTGAACAAGAGCAAGACCCCATCTCTAAAAACAGCTGGGTGTTGTGGAGTATTCCTGTAGTCCCATGTATTTGGAGGCTGAGGCAAGAGGATCACTTGAGCCCAAGAGTTTGAGGTTGCTGTGAGCTATGACACCACAGCACTCTACCAAGGGCAACAAAGTAAGACTCTGTCTGAAAGAAAGAAGAAAAGAAAGAAAGAAAGAAAGAAAGAAAGAAAGAAAGAAAGAAAGAAAGAAAGAAAGAAAGAAAGAAAGAAAGAAAGAGAAAACAAAAGAGAGAAATCTGGGATTTGTGCAGATCCAATCCACCCTCATATCTTTTCCAGACACACACACACATGCACAACTGATACTTGGGATAACAACCTTGAAATAAAAGATTCAGAACCAGAGAAGAAATACTTACTTGTACTCATACGCTTTACTTAACAAAAATTTTAGACTTTAAAAAGGCCTCTTCCACTTAATTTTGACAATACCATCAGAGGTAGATGTTACTTGATTGGAGTTACTTAATTAAATTCAAATGGAATAATCTTTGATTATAGAGAGTCTAACAACAAATTTATTTTGTTAGTATTGTATATAGGCTTGGTACTCTTTTGAGTTTCAGAAATCAAAAATTATATTACTTAAGAAAAAAGTGGCTTCATGGAACAAAAGTAATTTTTTGAATTACTGAGGTACAAAACAGGGAGAAAAAGAAGCAATGGGCTTTGGAAGTTTTCTTGTATTCCCCTAGGCTGAAAAATAACAAATCTAATATTATTTTAAGTCTATCACTTGGGTGTAAGGGTGCTATCAAAATATCTCTATCCTTTAACTATCTGTCATGTACAATCTATCATTACAGCTTTATCTGAGGGAAGTGGGAAAAGCTATTCCTCATTTTTACATAAAGCAAATGAAACATAAATATTAAACCAGTAAATAAAGGTGCCAAAAGTATAACTCATTTCTCCATATTTTCTTTTTTTATTCTATTGCACTGCTTTTCATCCACTAGAATCTTTGAATTAATAAAATTAAGATGTGTTACTGCAGTTAATAAGTGAAATTTTGCATTTGTCAAAGCAAATGTTTTCATGTATGATTAGGAAAAAATGTTCTCCTCGTATTCTCTCTCTCTCTCTCACACACACACACACATGCACACATCCCAGCCACCCGGTCACAGCCAGTCAGCCAGCTGTTCAGTCTAGGATGTTTGTGAAAAGCTGTTGGTTGTTGACTGACAGATCCCTCTAGGTACCCAGTAATGGCTGATCCATTGGCCAAACCATGTTGTCAGAGGAAAGATGGCCAGCTATGAAAAAAAGAATTGCTCCAGAAAAGGGCAGATGTGCAAAGGGCAGCTGTTTCCCTTCTCTCTCAGGACATCCAGGTGCCATTACTAAATTTCCTGTATGCAGGGCCTGGGAAAAGTTCATTAACCCTAGGTAGGGGTGGGGGTAGTAGGGAACACTTTTTCCTTTCCAACCTTTCTTTACTCATTATAGCCAGAGGATCACCACTCACTATGTTGTCGTATAAATTATTTTTATAAGATTTATTGTCATTTCTATGCTTCAAGTCAAACATTCTTTTAAGGCCAAACAGAGTAGTAATTTACTGGATTTGTGTCTCTAAACTATCTTATAAATAGTTGCTCTCTAGTTCAAGGTGAATAACAGTCGGTGGCAGGCTAGTATCAAAGAATACTGATTGCAATTCAATTTTATTACCTTTGAGAATTCACCCTGAGGAATAGAGCAGACTGGTCAAAAAATCCATAGGCTGATGATGATAGGTTTGTATTGGAAAATCCTTTCTAAGCAAATATCTCCTGTAAGGGTTTTTACCTCCTCTCTTCATTGATGACCATATATATATTTTTTTCTTTCCCAGAAATACCAAGATAACGGTATTGCTAATCACACCCACAGTTATGGCTGAAGCAAGCAATGCACAGTCTCCCTTGCCTGCTTGCACATAAAGCCAAACTCTAGGTTGTGGCTGCAAATGCTTGTTTAGATGCTGACATACCCAGCAAACCCTCTCTCTCTGACATCACTGCAAATAGCAACCAACACAATGTTAATGGCAGTGCAGATTCTCACTCTTGGTAAGAGGAATCTTGAGGATCTCAGATGAGATCCTCACAAGATTCTTAAGAAATGCGATATTCTGTCTGGGCAGATTTAACTCTCACAGTTCTAGAAACACTCCCATTAGCCTAGGATTTTGATTTGGCATTGATACTCTTTCCTGCCAATTAATCCACCAAAGAACATACAAACTCTTCATTTTCCCAGAAGTGTATGAAATATTTCAAAATGTGTCTTTAGACACAGCAATCCCAAGGAACCTATTGTAAAGGGGTGGAACAATGGGAACAATTCTAGACTAGGAAACTCAATTCTGGTGGTGATTTTAGCCTGAGGGAACACAGCAAAGGTAAGGTAAGTTTGCATCTGTTTCTGTTTTCTTTCCTGTCTTTAAGCCTAAAGATTAGTTAGCCAAAGTAAAAACTTTACTAGTTGCCAAAGGATGCTTTCCTTTATAAAATCACTTTCCAAGTCTGTAGTTCTTCAAATCTCACAGCTTCTCCCATGCTGAACTATGTGTTCAGCAAACAAGATTTTGCTAACTGTGTGTATGTACTGTCTTAGCAGCCAGATGCCAAAGAAAAATTAAAGGTGAGGAGCAGGAAATGAGGTGCAAACAGAATCATAATGTCTATGTTATTGGTGGTGCGTGTCAAAGAGGAACCGAGTCATTACTGTGGGGGTGCAAAGGATTTGTGTTAATGTAATAACTAGGTAAACTTTATTAAAATCACCTTATAGCTTCCAAAAGAAGGCTACTACTGCATTAAGGTAGCCAGCTACCTCAGTGTTCATCCTGTTATATTGCTGGTTGCTATGGCAATATCCTCCTAGGTATTTATAAGGTCACAAAAAGAAGAGCTAACCCTCTTACTCCTGGAATAACTAATGTGGGTCTGTTACTTGCTTGATGTAAATGGTCTCAAGTGACAGCAAACTGTACATATAGTCAATTACAACTGTTCAAAGGAAATGATTTGTTGTAACAGCCGCTGTTCAACCTCTGTGACATCAATGTTTCTATGGAAACAGTTGCCTATTGCACTGCTTTGAATTGAGTATTGATCAAACTAGGGCCAACACTATTTCAGAGACTTGCTACTTTACTGTGTGGCAATTTACGATAGGAACTCATAACATCACTGTATATTTCAAGCCCCAAGGAACCAATTTAGCAGACAGTTACAGTAGAATATTAACAGAGGTCAATAATGGAAGTCTGATTATAGTCCGAGGACAATTATTCAATGCTTTTGTTGTCTGCCCTTTCAACATCCCAGCAGCTATTATGGTTTCCAAATAATAATATTCATGCCTGCAGAGAGTGTTCAATTCATTCATCTTCTATTTTAAACTTTATTTTTCATTGTTATGTTATCTATCAATAAAATTATTCAGCTATATTAACCAAGCTATGACCCCTCAGAAGTAAATAACTATTGATCAGGGAGTAAAGATCTAGTGGTGCACAACACTGTTTTCCATTAATGATCTTATTGGCCCAGCTGATAAGATGGTGCTCTCCAAACAACTGATGATGCCAAAGTAAAGAATAACATAAGTCTAAATTCTGTGGAAAATAAAAGCCCAGTCCCCCCATCTCTGTTGAAAATTGGATTCTCCAACTTCAGTTGAAAGAGTAGTGAAAATAAAAATAAAACAATGCTAAGAAAAATCCATCTGTAAGCCCTTCATTCTGTGTAATATTTCCATTGTCTTGAATGCTTTATCTTCTTTGGAAATAATATTCATGATGGTTTCATCCAACCTTCTCCTTCTAAAGATGAGGAACCAGGAGTTGTCAGATTTACTAATTTACAAATTTACTAATTCCGTAAAATTATTTATTTCTATCCCTCCTCATTCCAAAAACAGAATTTGAAGTACAGAGTCAAGCAGTTCATTGCAGTGGCGTTAACCATAGCATAGCCATTTTGTGGCAGTGAAAATTAATTTTTCAGCTAACGTTATAAAACTTCAGAAAGCACTTGAATAACATGGCTACATGCCAAAGAAGGGAGCTACCTATGAATAAAATCTGTTTCAATACATGGGTAAAAGCACTAACTTTTTTATTACCATAATTGAAAAATTATAGCTTGGTGAATAGTTCTTGTCAGGTAATAACAAATTCATCCACCTGCCTAAAAGAAGCTTCTTCTCCTATAAAGGAAAAGGATACTCTCCCAGCTTTGCTATTAATTTTTAAAATTCCATCTGGATAGCTTACAAATAAAAAACAGTAGAAAATCAGTCCAGATAAAGTTTAAAATCATATTAAAATCCATCTGAATCTTATTATAATTTTTATTTAGTAAACTAAACGTTAAGTTAGCCTTCCTAGTGATAAATATTGTCTCTGCTAAGAAGTGAATTTTCCTTGTTGATACAGAAAACATGAGCACCCATGAAGTGCCGGGTACTGCTCTGAACATTGACACAGAAGTGGACAAGGCTAAGTCCTGGCACTTGCAGAACTTGTTATTTGCCAAATAGAACAAGGAGTTTAGGAAATAGGTATTTTTCCCTTTTCACTTTTACCATCTTTTTATCATCAGTTTTATTTTTTTATATGAGTATATGCCCTGCTTTGTTATCAAAAGGATTTAAAGCCCTTTATAAAAATATAAAAACAAACAAATTATGGTAAATGGAAACTGAATATAGAAAAATAGATTAAAGACAAGAGTAAAGCTAGTAAGCAAAATGTATGCTAGAATATCCCATATAAATTCTTTGAGTAAGTAGACATAAATTTGGTTCTGAACTTCCTAAAAGCCAGTGCAAAAAAAGAAACATAATCAGTCACATAATTCAGAATCTGTGAGATTAACACAAAACAACACAAAAGAGTTGGGGGCAGAAGAAGCACACTGACTCCTGGAGTCGAGACAAGAGAGAATTCTTCCCAGTTCCTTAGCAACCACACCCTGATGATGTGTTTTTTTAAAAGCATCTTCCATGCACTCTGCTCATAAATACACCATTGTGTGCCATAGGGCTAGAACTATAGGCTATTAAGTTCATGACTATACTTCAAAGTGAAATTTTATAAACACAGTTCTTCAGGAGAACTAAACAATGCCTTTCCTGAAATACTGATTTTTGTTAACTTCTAGGTGTTAACACTAGTAATATGCCACCCATATACATCTAAGTTGGAAAATATACATTCCTACCTAGAAGATCATTTGAGTATGAAGATTTATACATATGTCAATAGATGAGTTAGCTTACTCCCAAATCTGTATTTATAACTTTATCATCTAACAACATCTATCAACATACACACATGAGTAATTATACGTATAATAATAAATATGTGTGTGTATGCATAATTTTTAGTTCTGTTACCAAAATGTTAACACTGATTTTTGGCTTGGGCCATTCCTAATTAGTTTACCCAAACCAAGTCATCTATATTCATAAATAAATAAATAAAGTAAAGTAAGATTATAGGGAGGTAATCCTGAATGTAACTAATCCAAAAATGGTACTAAGTTATTAAAAAGCATATTAAGTAGAAAGTGGCTAGGACACACCCCTACTTTACCTCTTATCATCAGTTTTCTTTCAGCAAAAGGCCCTAAATTAAAATCATGTTGCTTAATCCACATCCAGAGTCAAAGCAATAGAAAGGTTCAGCAAACTCCCACCATGAATCTACTTTATTCCTGCAGATTTCTGTGAAAAAAGGTGAAGGTCACAGGGCAATAGGTAGGAAAGGCCACTTGCTCCTTATGGTCCTTATGATATTTTGAAGAGGAAACTGACTCACATTGTACTTAAGATTTGTAAATCCATAATCTATAGGAATGCAGGCTCAAAGCAGTGTAAGAACTACAAAGCTCAGGGTGGTTAAATAAGGAACAGTGAGCTCCTCAGGCACAACCAGGGACCAGGCTTCACTAATCTCATTCCCCCAACTAAACACACCTCAAGTAATTATGTCCCAGAATCTGCTCTCGAAACTGGATCATCACCCTCACCCCACCCTTAACCAATGGATTTAAGTCAATAAAAGGTTTATAATAATATTTTAATTTATTACAGACATCAAGGTTCAGAGAACTCTCTTCTTCCAACCTGGCTTTTACAATCACCTCACTTTGCTGGGTTTCCTTTTTCTATGCAATAGTTCTGGCTGATAATAAGTTTTAGAAGCACAAACCTCCCATTTGCAAGGACATATCAGGGCCATCAGTGGTTTTTAAAGCCTCTTCAATTCATTCATGCTCAATCCATCCAATACCAACATGGAAAGGAGAGTTAGTTAGTTAGAAGGTTCTAAGAAAACAAAATATCAGTCATAGAACCCGTAAGCCTTAGATCACTTTTCAGCTCCCATTTCAACATAAGGGCAGAAAGACCACAGGTTTAAATTGAGTGTTTATCATGCATAGAAATACACTACCTACTCCCTTTTCCTGCTTTCTTCTGGTGCTGACCAAGACCAAGATTCCCTTGACAACAACAGATATTGTGTAATTTTCCAGGAAAATAAACAGAACTACATAGTAAGTGTTTTCGTTTACTCACTTGGTTAATGCACTAATTCAAGTTGTGCCTGGGCTTCATTCTGTACCATTTATATCAGTCAAACCAGACTATTAAATGCACTCTCTTTTTGGAAGAGAAGTCGTTCTTTTTAAAGATGAGTTGTAACCACTCACCTTAAACTATTTCTGTGTGTCTAACCCATCCTGATCAGTACAACATTTCATGTCAATCATTTTGCATTTTTTGCAATTGTATGTTGTTTGCAACCCTGAAATCAGCTGCTCTATAGAGAAGAGAAAAATGGGTTACGTGCCTTAAAATGACATATGTAGGAAAAGGATGAATTATTATAGAGGAAAAAAACTGTAGCCTATTTTGGAGCCCATCACAGTGAAGCTCAATATGGTTCAGGTATTTTCCAATTACTTCGTATTTTGCATTTATTCCTTCATTCTCCCACAGAAGCAAACATTGTTTTTTTAGTAAGTGTAAATTAGGGCATCTTGGGCCTCCACATATCCTGATGTGCAAAGAAGAGCTATGTACTCTATAGAATACTCCAGGCTTATGGTGCTGAATATTATGCCAGACACTAGTACAGCCCACTTTCCCAGAAGAGGCCATAATCTAATAGGGAAAAATGATGTTCTTGAACTTGAATATGATTGAATTTGCAAGATATGAACTCTGGAAACTAGTAGGTGCCTCTTTGACATTAGGCCTGCAGTGTTAGTAGTGCCTCCTGATGGATGTTGTCCAATTGCACAAATTAAGGAATTTCATTAGGCCTGAATGCCTAAGACCTTTTATAAAGACTAAGTTGTGTAATATTTTTCTCTGCTCAAAACTCTTCATGAAAACATCAGTATGAATATTCACTAAACTCTTCTTAATTACATTTTCCTATTAAGCAAAAGAAAAAAACACAATTTGAAGCAAGGATTAAAGAAATTAAACACCTGACATAGGCAAGTAATTGCTCCCTAATCCATTATTATGTTATTAGTCCTTTCCATTACTTCCTCTATCCCTGTTATTATGTCCCAGATCCAAGACAGGGCTTTTTAAACTCTGTTTTTAGAGCCAATAACCTTAAAACTGATAGAATTTTAGAACCACAAGAGAACTCAGAGATGATCTGATTCACCTGAGTCTCTGCAGCTCTAGGCATTACTATCCTGATGTCCTGGGCAACAGTTTTATCAGAGTTTATTGTACCATTACAGAGAAATGGTCAGTTGCATCCCCTTTGGGCTATGCTTTGGAACAAAGTTCAAACCTAGGTTGTTCGGGCCAAAAAATTATTTCAGAATTTAGTAAAATAGCTTTTTTGGTTCATCCTTTTATTCTTAGGTGAACCAAAAGGCTGGGACGAGTCCAAGTAAAGACAGAACAGTTCAACAAAGACAGAACTTGTTACTGTCTTTACCCTCAGGACCTATTGCTAAGCCCAGTTGCTCAGCAGTAAGTTCAGCTGCTTCTACATATGATGAAGTACTGTTCAGGGGCTCTACTCTCCTTTCTGTGGTTTGGAAACACTGGGTTTCTCCCTTCAACCAGGCATACCTACATAGATATGAATCCAAATCTCTTTGAGTTAATTTTCTAAGAAGAAATTGGTTCAGGCTACTAGACAACTCACCAAGGAAAGAAGAACCCAAAGTGACACGGCTCCATCATTAGTTAAATCTTGGCTTGGGCCTTCCAAGTAGCATGGCCTTAAGAAGCATCTGACCTTTCTATATGACTCTATATATATGCTGCTAGTGATAGAACTAGATTAAGAACTAGATTCTAGCTCCTAAGATTCCTAGACAGTCCTGAGTGAGGGGCACAACTACAACAGGGTCCTTACCGAACAGATGCAAACATTGTAACATCATCGTTTGTACCCTCATTTTAATCTGAGATTAAAAATAAAAAAAGGTGGCCATAAAAAAATATGGAGACTTTACATATTTTTTGTTAACCTGGATGGAGTTGAAGCACATTCTTCTCAGGCAAGTATCACAAGAATGGTAAAGCAAATATCCAACATACTCAATACTAATATGAAGCCAGTAGATGATCTAATATCCATCCACGTAAGAGAAAAAAATTAATTCAAGTTGGGGAGAAGGGGAATGAAAGGGAGAAAGGGGAAGGAGGGGAAGGGACTGGTGTACTCCCGCTTAATGGGCACAGCATGAGGGTATATGGCACATTTTGGGGGTATGGGACACAACTACAAGACGGACTCTACCTAACATATGCAAATATTGTAACTTAGTTGTTTGTAACCTCACATTAAACTGAAATCATAAATAAATAAAAATAAAAAATAAACAAGCCCATTGCATGTTAATATACATTACATTTACATGAAACTATTTACAAAATAAAACCAAATTTAAGAAGAAAATACCTCCTAGACAACACTATAGCATGCTGGCTGCTGATTATACTTGGTCTGGTAATGGCTCAGAGGACACAAATTGCACTGAGTCAAAAGGTTTGGAGTTTTGTGCAAGACTCTTTGAAACGCTCCTGTCAGCTGGAGCAACAGAAAGACTACTGGCTTCAAAGTATTCCTGGCCTTTTGGGAGTGGTTCTCAACAGAGGAAGCACAGGGGAGCATTTTGGAAATTTGGAGGAAGGAAAATTTCTTGTCAGCACAATAACTTGTGAGGAGCACTGGATTGCTGGATAGATGGTCAAAGCCAGGGATGCTGGACGTCTTGCAAATCATGAGAATCGCTCCACGTCCTGAGTGACTTTTATTTTTTATTTTTTTTATTAAGTCATAGCGGTGTACATTAATGCAATCATGGGGTACCATGCACTGGTTTTATAGACCATTTGACATATTTTCATCACACTGGTGAACATAGCCTTCCTGGCATTTTCTTAGATATTGTGTTAAGACATTTATATTCTACATTTGGTAAGTTTCACATGTATCCTTGAAAGCTATAACCCAATTATAGACCACACTTACTGAGTAACTTTTAAATGTCCCACTGGACATCCACGAGAATTAAGAAAACTATTTAAAATTGTCTGAGCCTAGAACCTACTTCCATTTTATATATAACCATAAATCATTTGTTGCATAATTCTAATGTACATGAATTTGGGGGAAATTGCAACTACAATGAAAATAAAAGGAAGATTGTACTTTGTTTTGTTAGAACTTGACAAAGAAATGTTCATCATTTTTCCTTTAGATGTTCAGAATTTTGATGTCACCAATGGCAGTGCCACTTAGGGCATTGGAGTCACCAGTTGTTGTGAACTCATGCCTTCTGCACCTATGGACATTCTACATATGTGTGCGAGCACCTGATCACTTCATGACAGCTTCAGTAGCCACGCCCAAGCATTTACATACATATTAAAATATTATAAATTATTTTATTATAAACACTTTCATCTTATGCCTTCCTTATAGTATACTTCAGGCATTATTGTTTTAATTATGATTGTAAATAAGTAGAAATTTCATTTCAAGACAATACTAGAAACATTATAAAAATACTGCTTTTGAAGAGTAGCTGAGTAGTTGAATCTACCAGGGCATCTTCCACTGCCTGCTCTTCTTACTGCCCAACCCTGTTTGTAAAATGGGCTAGACTGATACAACTTCTCCCACTTCCCAGATTTTTCTCCATAAAGTACTTTTAGCTTGGGGTTTAAAAAAATCTTTTAGCTTTTTTACTGTCAGTATACATAGTGTAACCTGGAAAAACAAAAAAAGAAGCTTACATTATTAGTGACTCTTACTTTCCAATCAGCACATAATACCTAAGCGTTAAACTCTCTCTTTGAAGCTCCTAATCTCTGTTTTACCTCTGTTTTATCTTGCACCTTTTTTCAGTGAATGATACTGTGTGCTACTGGGAAAGAAGACTGAATACCTGGGTTCAAGCCCCACCTCTGCTTCTTACCTGATCTCTGACAAGTTGTGGCGAGTAGCCTTTCAAAGTCGTCTTATCTAGCAAGCACTTTTTAAATACATACCCTCCCTTCCAGTGGATTGTGAAAATTCAGTGATGTGTAATATGTGAAAATGCTTGTTTAAACTGGTAGAATGTTATTTAAATTTGAAAGGACATTTTATTGAAGCTTTTTTTTCATGGTCTGCCTAAATCGCAGAACAACATGGCAGGATTTGGGGTTTTCAGATGTCTTAGAATATATTTGAGCAAAACTGTTTTAAGTAGACTAAACTAGGGAGAAACAGCTTAGGCAGGTAAATGACTCTGCTTCATGTGCTATGGTGGAAAAAATCAGGGGCATTAGAGTCTGACATTTCTTGTGGAGTCCAGCCTCATCCACCCCTGTGGGAAAACAGGCTGCTAGTTGGTTCTCTGAGCTTGTAAACACAGGTTAATGACCCCCAACCAGAAGAGGCTTTGTGATGATTACTAATGAGTGACATATGGGGGCACTTAGCACCCAGCAGGTACTCAATAAATGAGAGCTCTTACTATTTTACAGAGAAAGGAAACAATAAACTGGATAGGACTATATAAATCCTGTCTATAATATTTTTCACTGCACAGGAAGACTTGGAATAGGTGGTTTAATCTTGGAAACCTAGAGTGCCCAAAGTTACAATACCTCCAGGAGCCTACCTCAAAGAGGTTTGGTTAATAGAGGAGGTATTGCCTCCCTAACATAACTACTTGGTTATATTAGTTAGTGGTGCAAGTTAGGACAGAATGGGAACCAAGATTTTCTGATAACCATGGCTCTTGTGTTTGTGTTTGCACCTGAACTTCCCACAAGCATTCTGTACGACAGCCCATGATGAGCACTCCCAAACAAAGCATCCTAACAACACTTCAACACCAGAGCAAAGTGCAGAGGGATGCTAGCAGTCAACCTTGGGAAGTTTTAGCTGACAAAGATAAGAGTACTAAATAAGGCATATTCCTTGACAGGTCTTGGTAAAAGTCATTCTAAAAATGCCAATTTTTAATTTAATCCAAAAAGCAAAAAGACCCATTCACAACTGGGAAGTGTCTGTGTCCTCTTCCAGCTCCCCAACCCATGTGTTTCAAAAATCTCTAGGCTGTATTAAGAGCCTCCCCAAATCAGATGTCATCATAAAAAAGGTTTAAAGGATGGGCGGCACCTGTGGCTCAAAGGAGTAGGGCGCCGGCCCCATATGCCAAAAGTGGTGGGTTCAAACCCAGCCCCGCAAAAAAAAAAAAAAAAAAGCTTAAAGGATCTCTGAAGAGCAAGATGCCTGCCAGTATGAATTAACAAAAGACCCGAGATGTAGGAAGAAGGAAGATAGCAGACAACAGGGAAAGATTATCAGCGGCCTAGGCAGATTTCAACTGAATGTTACTTACTGTATCAGCCCTCTTTGAGCTTATTGTAAAGTGGATTCCCATTCCCATGCGTGGTCTTCTGTACCCCAGTATCAGCTTAAGATTTAAGCATACAAGTTGCAGACCCAAAGGGCCATCAGTACACACCTTAGATCATGGCTCCCTTAGAATGACAATTGGGAAAAAAGTTACAAATATAACCACTGGTAAAGCAAGAAAAATCTGAGACCAGCTCCACTTCCCCATCTCTCAAAGACCTCCAATATATTTTAAAAGCCATAGTTCCCCTTTATGAAAACTATTGTTAGGAGTGCACCCAGAAATCCACACTGAATTTAAACCCCAAGTAGATCTATGAATATAGTTGATTTACTAACTAAATTAAAAGAATACTCCATGTACAACAGCAAGACTCTTTGATCAAAGCTATTCCAATGAAATCTGAACTAACACTGAACTTTTCAATAGGAAACCTAACATTTTATGGCCATGCAATACATCATAACTTCGCCATTGTCCTACATCTGTTTATAGTATCTATTCCCACCCTCTAAGTGTCCCCGTTAGGAAGGTCCTCATGACTAATCTTAACCTTTGAACAAGGGGAGGGTGGTACACATACACCCCAACATGTATTTGTTTCAGACTTCTGAAGCAAACGTTGGCTTGAAAGATCTTTATGATTTTACTCAGGAAACTGATGAAATCATTGGATTGGGTCCAGGAATATGCCATCTCTAAATATTGCAATTTATGCTCGAAGTATCTCAGGAAATACAAAGTCCTTGAGAGTATACCATTGGGGGTTTTTTCTGCCTTAGTTGTAGACATATAAACCATAAATTTTGGATGTTTTTTCAAGCTCCCCGGCTTCTGACTATATTGCATTTCACCATACTGTCATTTTAACAGATCAGAGGGGAGAGCCTCATCTCATCACTTACATGAATGGAGAAACCGAAGCTCGGGTAGTGAAGATACCTAGGGTAGTGCCGATCAGCGACCTTCTCAGACCTGACCTCCACAGAGAGCTGGAAGAGCTGGACTGGGTGGGCAAGGGCTAAGGTGCTCCATGTGTGTGTGTGTGTGTGTATGTGTGTGTGGACGCACGCGCACACGCACATGCAGGCATGCATTTGGGGGTGGAGGTAGAAGACCAGGGTAAGACCGGAAGAGACAGAGCAGGAGATTCTCTTAAACACTGGGGATGTGGAGGAGGCACCTGTAGCCTTTGTTTCATTTCATGACAATTCATCCACAGAAATTCATTACTTCCTATATTCCAACTTCAAATCCACTTCATCACGGACCTTTGGCCACACACACCACGAGATGTCTATTCCTCAGGATTACATGTCAGAACCACACAGGGGAGAAACAGGACAACCGCAAAGTCAGAAGTCATTGGCCATGGATTTCTTGTAAACCTTCATCCTCCTCTTGGATCGTACCTTCAAGGGATGGATGTGAAGCTCCTAGTTCCAAAACCGTCATCCCACCCTCTGCTTTTTTCTTCACACTGGTCGGGACCACCTCATTAGGAAAATGACTTACAGCTCAGAGATGCATTGCTGAGTTTTTCTTATTTATTCGATTCTCAAACACAAAAGCACAGACCCAGGAATAGCATCATAAGCCCCATTAAATACAAAAATAAAACTTGATATTTCCATAAGGTCACAAAGAAAGGCATTGGGTCTAGCTTAGCTATTCCCAGGAGTTCTCTCTAGAAGTCAGAGGTAAGGAAAGCTGTATTTCCCAGCGCGGACAGAGCACACACCTTTATTACCGAAAGAGGATGTTTTTATTTGCACTGCATTATACCCATAAATTCCATCCACTCAGCAAGTCAAATTATTGCTGGCCTCCAAAATACATTAAGTTTGGGTTTAAATCAGTCACTTTTGAAGATAAACTGCAGCTACTTCCTAGCCATATTTGTAATATATTCACCCTGCAAATGTTCTTTAAAATGCATGGTTTGTGGAGTTGTCTTACTTCAGTCAGCCATGTGAAGATATAAGGAAGATAAGCTCTAATTTGCAGTTTCTTTGTGTGTGCGATTTTGCATGATCCCTACCCATAGAGCTAATGGCTGCCAAAATGCTTTCATGCTTTGAAGAGAAAGAGCTGTCTGCATCTGAATAAAATGAGAATTAGTGATACAATAATAAACAGCAATGGGAAAATATAGGACCCTGAGCAGTTTATGTTAGAACTTGGTGGCAACAAACAGGCTTTTCCAGATAATGGTAGGAAGAGGAAAGCTGAAGAATTATTTGGGAATGCTTAATGGTGTAGAGCAAGATTAAGTTATGCTTAATGGAGATACTCAAAATATTTTTTCCCTTACCTAGACTTCCTATTACAAAGTTACTTGTTTGTGTTCTTCATCAATTGTCAGTCAAATAATTTTAACACAATAAAGTGATTCAGGAGGTGTGCAAAAGCTAGGTTGGTTGTCATTTTAAGTGGCTAAAGAAAGGAGATTTAGGGAAATAGAACCAGGTTTCGAACATTCCCTTGGGATGGAAGGCTTAGTTTCACTGAACTTCCCTTTGTCAAGCTGCTCTGTTTGATGGGGAGGGATGTGCTTGGTGGCCCCTATCAGACGCTCAGTTTTTCTCTCACCTGAGAAGGAAACTTGGACCCATCAAGCCTGTGAAAAGCAGAACATTCTGACAGTTTTGTACCTGTCACTATTGTTTAAGCCCACCTAATTTCTAAAGGCTATTTTTTAAAGACAAAAGCCAAAATCTCTCAAAGAAAGAAGCCACCACAGAATACCACACACTGAAGGCACCATCTTTAAAACAATGTGATATGGACTATTCTTTTATTTCCCAGAAATCAAGCACACATAGTTTTCCTTTTCAAGGCTATTTGTAAGACATCTTCCCACCTATTTATACAAGCCTACTACAGAATATCGGGTGAATATTTAGGTAAGAATTTTATATAAGTCACATGCCAGGGCCAACTGATATCTATGATATCCCACAGTTTCTGATCATAATAATATTTCTGCATATATTTGGGGACTGACATTTAATCTCGGGGTATAATAATATTAACAACAACTGCCATTTCAAGCACTTACATGCCCAAAATCTTGCTGATTACATTACATTAATTATCTCCTTTATTCTTACATCAGCCTTATGACCGATATTATTTTCATTTTGCCACTGGGGAAACCAAAGAACTGGATCTCACTCTCTCCACAGCTTCTTTAATCATTGCCCATATCTACCATCATGTGAGTATATACTTAAGTCCAGAATTTTGCTGGAGGCAGCTTGTATTCACTTGTAAGAGCTCATGGTTAAATTTGTAAGAAGTTTGTGAGCTGCTGGTTGGGTCTTATGGGTAGCTTGAAGATGGTGCAGTATTTACACCATAGAAATGGATAAATGCTACAAGCATGGGCTTTATTTATTTGTTTGTTTGTTTGTTGTTCATGAGAACAAGCAAGAGCATTGTTTTAGACATTTAACAACATATTATTACCAAGGAATAACCCTTCCATGTATCATAGATTTATCTGGCCCTTTATCCCCACCACATTATCTGTCTCTGAAATATATAATGTGTGAATGTTAGCAATAAAGCAGGACAAATACCTGGAGAATAGTGCCAGCCTCTAGGCTAGCAGTAGACTTCCCTCCCAGTCTCAGCATCAAAACCCTGTCTGTTTTGATTCTGTTCTTTCTCTTCAGATACAGTCAGGCATTGCTTAACGAAGAGGAGACATGCAGAGAATGCATCTTAACATGATTTCATTGTTGTGAGAACATCATAGAGTGGATTTACACAAGCCTAGATGGTATTGCCAACTACAAATCTAGGCTATGTGGTATATACCTTATTGCTCCTGGCTACACGCCTGTACATCACTTGACTATATGGAATACTGCAGGTGACTGCAACACAATGGTCAATATTTATGTATCTAAACATGACTAAACATAGAAAAAGTAATGTGATGTACTGCAATGTTCTGATGGCTACAACATCCTAGGCAATAGGAACTTCTCAGCTCCATTATACTCTTATTGGACCACCATTGCAGATGTGGTCCATTGTTAACTCAAATGCCATTACATGGCATATAATTATATTTACATCACTCACACTGCCTGTGAACCCCAAAGTTAGTTGCAGAGAAAGTCAAAACAATGGATGGTTGATTTTGATAAAAAATTCTATAGGGCAAATTCAGTTCTTATGACTCAAAATTAATGCTCTCAGCCTAAGGTGTCAATTAACTTTTTCTCAACTCTTACTTTCCCATCAGATTAATATAATGCAAATCCAAGGGAGAGATATATTCTGAGCACAGAGGGCATCCCTTTATATCCACAACCTAATCTCCACTGGGGAGAGTCATGCTCAATATTTTTTTTCATTATACCATTAACATTTATTGAGTGTTAATAGTGAGCTTATATATAACACAGAGATCATTACTGTACCTGGTTTCTTGGCAGACTGTAGGAACAGCATGTTTTTGATATCTTGGATGGCACCAAACTCGCTATTATTTCCCAGTGAAGTCAGTTGCTCCTAATTTCCTGAACATCTGTGCATCAAATTCATTAAATGGCTAATGAATCCAGACATATAAGGTTCATAAAGATATTTATATATGACATTAACAAAATAGCACTCCTGCTTTGTTCCTCTACGTGACACCCTTAAGACAATCAAGTTTTTGTCACTAACTAGGACCCGATAGGGCAAAGTAAATTGCCAAAATCAGTGCCTTCATGTTTCCTCAGAGATTTGAGGGCCAGAGAAACCAAGTTTTCAGTGAATTAAGGACAAAGACTAGGGGATTACGTGCCAGGAGTGTAGTCAGAGTCAGAAGACATCCATATTCCATAAAACCATTTATGTTAAAATCTCAGCAATTATCCATAGGCAGGATTTTATGTGGGCACAAGTTCTCAACTCCTTTGAGTAAATACCAAGGAGTATGATTACTAGATTGTATGATAAAAGTGTGTTTAGTTTTGTAAGAAGTCATCAAATTGCCTTCCAAAGTGTGTGTATCATTTTGTATTTCCACCACTATGAATAAGTTTTCAATGAATAAATTTTTAGGGCAGTGAAAATATTCCATATGATATTACAATGTGTGTACATGTTATTATACATTTATCCAAACCCACTGAATATACAAGAATAAAAGTGAACCCTGATGTAATTATGAATTCTGAGAGGTAATGATGAACCAATGTAGGTCCCTCAGTGATAATAAATGATGATCCCTGACATTCAATGGTGCGACTTAAAAATTTTCAACTTTATCATGAAGTGAAAGTAATTCAGTAGAAACTATACTTGAAATTTTGAATTTTGATCATTTCCCAAACTAGCACTATGTAATATGATACTCCCCTCATGCTGGGAGCAAGCTGCAGCTCCTAGTTAGCCATACATGTGGTCACGTGGTATGGCTGCATGGTAAAACATGGATACTCTACGTATGGTCAGCATTTTTTGGATATTGTATTTTATGTTTTCACATTTAATCATGTCTACAAAATGCCCATCTATGTAGAGTGTTCAACACTTTATTATAAAATATATTTTGTATTAGATGGTTTTGTGCAACTGTAAGGTAATGTAGGTGTTCTGAGCACATTCAATGTAGGTTAGGCTAAGCAATAGGTTATGTGTATTAAATGTGTTTTCCACTTATGAACTTGACAATGTTTATCAGGATGCATCTTCATCAGCAGCTGAGGAGCACAAATGTCCGTATGGTAAAATGTCTCTTTTTTCCTTTGAGTAGATAGCTAGTAATGGATTGCAGAATCAAATGACAGATCTACTTTTAGTTCTTTGAGGACTCTCCATTTCTGGGTGAAGGACACAACTACAACATGGACTTTAACCTTACAAAAGCAATTTATGCAACCTAATCATATGAACCCTCATATTAACCTGAATTTTTTTTATTGAGCAATAATAATAACGCAAAAATAGTAACATACACATTATCAAATAAGAATATGTCTATTATAGAACACTTTGACTCTGAGGTTCAGTATGGAGTCATCAGTTAACTACTTTTTTTTTTTTTTCAGGTTTATTTTTTAACCTGAAATTTTTTAAAAAGTTAAGCTGCATCTTTACTTGTCATGAACTCTGAACTAAGAGTCAAATATTGAGGTCCTCCTCTTAAGTCTAATATTCTCTATCTAGGAACCTTGGGCCTATGGTTGGATTTCACTGTTGGCTCAGATTCACACATCCCCATACTTAAAATTAGTGGAATGCAGGTTAGATTTCCAGCCCCATCCAACTCGAAAACAGTCTTGATTTTTTTCTACTGGGAAGGAGAACAGGAGGCTGGCAATGAATGTTTGCCAACAAGACTTTAGTTCAAAGCTTGAAAACAATTGCTCTTTTTTGTGTTTGTAGTATTTAAAAACAGTGATTTAATCAGAGCTTAGTGGGGAAATCCACCAACTTCATATTCTCTTTCGTAGGCACCTCTCTCCTCCCCACTGGAAGTCAAGTTTGCAAAGATAGGCCAGGTGCAGTGGCTCACTCCTGTAATCCTAGCACTCTGGGAGGCCAAGGTGGGTGGGTTGATTGAGCTCAAGAGTTCGAGACCAGCCTGAGCAAAAGTGAGACCCCACCTCTACTAAAAATAGAAAATCTAGCCAGGTGTTGTGGTAGGCACCCGTAGTCCTAGATACTTGGAGGCTGAGGCAAGAGGAATGTTCCAACCCAAAATGTGAGCTATGATGATGCCTTCACACTCTACCAAGGGCAACAGAGCGAGACTCTGTCAGAAAGAAAGAGACAGAGAGAGAGAGGGAGAGAGAAAGACTTGCAAAGACAAGGCAAAGTATGGTGGGGAAACAAAAGCAAGGATCTCAGAGAATTGGGCGCTCTGAAACTTCCTAATTCCCAGAATATCAGTGCCTGTCCAGGAACATTTTCCATTCTGTGGGAAGACTGGGCAGTACATGGCCTAAAGTGACCCCTAATACTTTGTAACACAGAGGCAGACCTAATCAAGGGTTTGATTTACACTGGGTGTATCCACTACAAAGAGTTCAGAGGGAGACTTCCAAATTCCATTTGCTTAAGCAAAGGGTCTTGATAACCAAAAGTATGCCCATTCTAATTTACTGCTAAGTCTGCTAAGTACTGGACCCTTGAAATGTGCTTTTTAGTTATCTTTCATCTCTAGCTGTGAAAGGGTGAAAATGAAAGCATTCCATGGAGAAGGGGAAGGCTTAGAGTAGGGACAGGGAGACTGGGAAAGCCTCTTTATGGAGCTCTGCAGCTTCCTGGCTCATTCACACTGTGACACCTCCTGGAGGGATCTCTCTGATCCTCCTCACCAGCTCTTCCCAAAGAGTAATCAGCTCTAGCCTCTCTAAACTCTTATAGTATGTCTTTATCTCCCAGTGTAACTCATCTTATAATTAGGGGCTGTTCTGTGATACTGTCTGCTATCAAACTATTATTCAGGGATACTAGTATTATTGTATTTTATATATGCACGATTTGTTGCTCTGATTTGCTCATAAACTCCAAAGGGCCTCTTTTGTGTCATTTACCCCGCAGTGTCCGACAACACCCTGGTGAGTTGCCATATCAGACTCTGTACCTCAGTTTCTCCATCTGTGGAATGAGGGTATTGATGGTACCTATGTTACAGACCTACTGTGAGGAGCAGATCATGCTTGATCCAATGAATGTTAGACCATTTTATTAACAGTGGTGATATTATATTAGGGCAAAGGGAAAGATGTAGTGCTAGAAATGAGAAAACCTGAAATCTGGTCCCATCTCTACTAACTAGAAGCACAGAAGCCCTATGACCTTATATTCTCTGAGCCTCAAATTTTTCACTCTTAAATTAGAAAACAACACTCCCTGCCTCCTTTCTGTTGCTGTAAAAATCAAATAAATCACACTGTTAAGGTACTATACAAATGTACCATTTATTGGTACTCAATAAATATGATTTGATTTGAAAATTATGTTGTCTTATCTTATTCTATGAATAGAATATTTTCTCTCTTTTGTGGCTGAAGGAGCACCAGCCAAGCATCAAGACGGCTTGAAAAGGGAAATAGGGGTCCTCTGGATCCGCTGAATTTCCAACAACTAGCTTATGTTCAGGTGATTTATAGCACCATGGCCTTCTACTGTCATATTCTAGGCAGCCCAGTGTTTATTTTAAAGGTATATTTCTGTAACACAAGAAAAACAAAATCAAAATGTAAAATCTCTACCACCCAGCCATTGTTTTGTTAAAAACAAATAATACATGGTCTTAAATTGATCAACTATGTTTGCGTAATTGATTATACCCTAGGAAGGGAATCATAATCCAGCCAGAACATGCCACACACCCTGGATATCTCTTAGGTGTCTCCCTTAGGGACAAAAACCTCCTGCACAATCTAAGTTGTTGGCTTCTTATGGCTTAAAGTTACTCCTCTACCTGCAAACCATAAATAAGATCATTCTCACCTTTTCAGCCTCACATAATCTAATATCAAGTTCAGATGGTATCAGATGCCAAAGGCAATCTAAGATATTTCAGCAACACACCAAATGTTCCTTCATTATTTAGTAAGTCTATGTGCAAGGGACTGGGGCACACAAAAATGAATGGCACAATCTAACTATTTGGTATTATTTAGACAACTTACCTTAGTATCTCTCAATATTTGTATATTTTCTGCCTGTAAGCATAGTTTACAATGTTTCCATTAATGGTACTTTAAAAAGAAAAAGTATAGTTCATGTAATAACATGGTTAAAATACTTGGACTTTAGTGTTCTTATCCCATCTTTTAAGACAATGAAAGGCAAAAGATTATTTAGAAAACTTATTTGATATTCATAATAGGCTCAACACTCATTGCTCTGGTGAAAGCAGAAAATGTACAAGAGCATTTTTACCTGGTATAACAAAACAGCCCAATAAAAAAGGTAAAGTATGGGTGAAGTATACAGCCTTTATGATATTTCTTGAAATTACTGCACTTTTATAGAGGATGATATTCATGTTGGCAACAGCTGTAAAAAATATGGAAATGTAAAAGAAGAGAGATTAAATATAGGATTTATCTATGGGGCCCAGTACATAAACCCTTAACACACTTGAAATATTACAGTAACTTAGACCTGAACATCAGGATCACGAAGGGAATTTTAATGGTGACCTGTGCCTTCACATCTAAGATTTCAGTTTTTGTTGTTTTAAAAGTCTTTTTTGCATATTTGCTTGACTTTCACAATTACAGCAATTTGTCAGTTTAACCAAATAAGATAAAACATTTGAAATCTGTTTTGCAAGGTCCTGACCGTATGTGCAACAAGTGAAAACCGTTTCTTGCCTTCCTATCTCCCAGCCACACACAAAGTGGACGCTCAGGCCCAGCCACCAGGATAGAAATGGCAGCACAGAAGATCATGCCTGTGGGATAGGCAGGATGCTCAGCTCTAAATTCTCTTTCCATTAAAATCACTGGAAAGGGGGCAAAGCGGGGTCAGTCTTGAATCTATAAGCTGTTAGGGAGAGATGCAGCCATGCCTCCATCTGTCACCTGAAACTGCCCCCTGAATGAGGCACTATCTGACACACTGGTCCCCCATACAAGGTGAAAGGACAGGGTCAGTTCCCCCTGGTGTACATTGTTCCTGTAAGGACTGAGTGCCTGGTTATCAGACCTTAGAGAGAACTCGTAAGTATGACCGGAGTTGGCAGGGAGACAGCACAAGAATGAACACAATACCTGAATCGAGTATTCAAGACGTAAGAAAATGGTTATA
Organism: Loris lydekkerianus; assembly: GCA_963574355.1. Lineage (NCBI taxonomy): Eukaryota > Metazoa > Chordata > Mammalia > Primates > Lorisidae > Loris > Loris lydekkerianus. The sequence goes on along the minus strand of CAUYPK010026465.1, from coordinate 3,992 downwards.
ATATTGGCTTAAATCCAGAAATCTGGGTTTAGGCAGAAAGGGAAAGCAAAAAGTAAGCACGAAGAGAGAAGTGGAGGCACCAGGAACCGTGGCTGAGTGGGGGGTGAAGAGGTGACAGGCAAAGCTCAGTTCCCAAATCTGTCACCTCTCCCCATTCCCCTGGGCACCTTCAAGGCTTCCCCTCACCAAGTCTTACATATGCCACATAGTTGGTAGATAAAAGCTAGCTGGTAGTTAATTTTTTTTAGATAAAAAGGCCCTAAAGTGTTTTTGCTTAAAATGGCATCTGGCTAATAGCCCTAATATAGCCTCTTCCACTAAAATACACACACACACACACACACACACACACACACACACACAAACATTTATATTGCCACCAAAAATTAAGATTAACAATCAACCTTACCACTAACTATAAGGTCAATAGACCTGGATTTTTAAAGGCAATTAGTGGCCCACCTGTGCTCACCGCCAGGCCTAGAGAAAGACCACCTGTCTGAAGTTAGAAAGGCCCATTATGTCTTCCCCGCTGTCTGCCACCTGGCTCATTAAATCAGACAGCCATTCTTCTCCTATATAAGTGCTTCTTTTTAAGCTGGAGTGTTATTCTATTTTTTTCATATCCAATTTCTCGTCTGCAGCTTTTTTCACGAAAACTGTCAAGAAAGGTACCTAAGAAAAGAACTGGTCAGGAAGAAAGAATGGGAGGGAAGGCTTTGAAGGTGCCTCATTACCCCCAGGAAGGTATTCCCCTGAAGAAAGTATAATGCAAAGGAAGAGAGAACAAAAATTCTTGACATAGACTAAATATTGTAGATTTCATATCAGAAGGGATAGAATGAAGGCAGGACAAGTGATAACACTGGGTCAACACAAGGAAAGCAAGCAAGCCGAACACCAGAAATTGAGCTAGTACCTCTGGACATCAACTTGCCCTGCAGATATAGCTCCATAAAGGGAACTGAGCGAGTATTCAGTGCACGGAAAGTAGCACCTGCTAGAAACACCAGATCGGCATAGATCACCTTTGCCAAGAAGAGTGATGAGAAAAATAACTAACAGATGCAGTTTGGTAAATGACAAATAAATAAAGGGTATCATCCTAAAGACTTGGAGAGAACACGGGTTTCTAAAAAAGATTTTATCACAGGAATTAAAAAATGTTTTCAGAAAATCCTTTCACTCTCCAGGAGAATTCAAGCAGTAATGACTTCTGTGGATCAGGAACAGATATCCTTATCAAGAGAATAGGTCATGAGATAAAGACAGCACAATGAGATGAAAATGAGTGAGTTAAAAAAGGATTAAAGTGAAATTAAAATGCAACGATGATTAAAATCTGTATTTGAAGTTGTGTAGAACAGACATGACTCTGTAGCTAATCAAGTCAGTAAGCAAGGAAATGAACCTGAGAAACTCTTAAGGTACAAAGAAAAAGAGCAAAGATGAACATGATTAAAGCAACGATAATAGATATAGAAGGTCTAAGAACTGTACTTGTTTTTCAGGAAGAAACAGAAGGGATATAAATAAGAAGTTGTATTCAATTTTTAACTGTCTTAACCTTTAAAAAATGTTAAGAGTATTCAGATTCAGAATCCACTATATACTAAACAAAATCAATCTATGAAAACATATCTAAAATCATCTTTGAGAACTTTTGAAGTTCAGAGATAAATGAAAAATAAGTACCCTATGGGCATGACACAAAGGGGGAAACAGTTCACTCTCAAATCAATAAAAATCAAACAGCACTCAGATCTTCTCTTGCTGTAGAAAATTCTATAAAGACAAAAAGAATGTCTACAGAATTTTGAGAAACTTTCCTACCCACAATGTTATACCCAAATGAGTTGACTTTCATGTGCAAAAATAACTAAAAATTATTTTCAAATATGAGGGTGCTCAGAAAAGATATTTCCCTGGGATCATTCTTGAAAAAAATTACTTAAAGACGTACGCTTTCTGACTGAGAGATGATTTATAATAAGCAGCATAAGAAAGGAGCTCATATGCTTTGAAAGATTAGCAAAGAGCTGTGATAGAAGATATACATTTTAATTACATTAAATAACTATTGTAAATTTGTTAAGAGAAAGAAAATGTCCAAAAGTACCCACAAAATAAAAATGCTATATAAAAATAATGGGAATAATATGCATCTTAAATCTTTAAATCTAGGTTGATATTAACAAAGATAGGAAAATGATAGGGGAAAGAAAATAAAAGTATGCTCCAGGTTGATGAAAGTATTTAAAAATGTATATAAAACCAGCATATTATACCCCATAATTGCATTAATTTACACAGCTATGATTTAATTAAATAAATAAATAAAAGTATGCCAACTTTCTCATGGAATAAAAGAGGAATTTAAAGGCATAGTTTAATTCATGACTTTAAATTTGAGGAATGTCAAAGAATAATTTTTAAAAAAACAATTTAAAGTAAACCAATAGCAAATTTTAAATTATAACATCATCTTTCAATATTACATTAATAGAGCAATAGAAGTAAATTTTTAAAGTAAACAAAATATACTTTATAAAGGAAATAAGTAAAACATAAGGAAATAGTAGAATGTCAGAAAGACGTAAAACAAAAAATAAGAAAAAAATATAAATGGGTTAAAGCAACCCATTTTAGGACCAATATTTTTAAACCATCTTCAAAAATAAACTTAAACTCCATGCTGCTTAAAAGAAACCCACCAAAAACTATCTGACCCAGAAATGTAAAAAGTACAAGAATGGGTAAATATGTATCTGATCAATAAGTGAAAGAAAAATGTACAAATCAGTAGGCCAAAAATGTAATTTTATATCATTTACCAATATAAATTTAATTTATGTATAATCCACGATGAAGGGAAAAGATATAAATAATTTTGTGCACCAAATAACAAAGTAATATTTAATAAGCAAGGCCCTTATACTAGACCATAAAACCAGCAACTAATTCCCCAAAGCAGAAATTCTAAAGGCCACAAATTTCTAATCACAATAAGATCAACCCAAAAACTATTGCTTTATATTTAAACAATCAAACTAACAAGTTAGAAATACTAATAACTTGGAACTCTTAAAAATCACTCCCCTGTAGGAGTGATCTGCAAAAAAAATCAAAGTCTCTGTTATAGACTGGGTTTTAGACAATATAATGAAGAAATAATATGACTAAGAATACTAATAAAAATTGTGAGAGGCTTTCAAAATTCCAATCAGAACTCAACTCACACCCTTACTAATTATTAAGTCAGGTATGAAAACAAATAAATGGCTATACCCTCCATGCCTCCACACCGGCCCGCTCATCTGACCAGGGACTCTGGTAGCCGCGTGCCCTCCAGAGCCCTCCCTGCCACTGGGCAGAGCACTTCTCCTGACCAGAGACTGCTGGAGCCTTAGGCTCTCTGTGCCAAAGTCACTGGGCACCAGGCACTCCCACAACCATGAGCACCACCTCCCGCCCTGTTGCTAGAACCAGGTGTGTCACACTCTGGAGCTGCTTCCACAACCAGAACTCCCTGGCTGGGGCAGCCCCAGAGGAACTATACAGGGTCACTCCCTACAAAGATCCAGAAACAAGAGAGTCATCCTGCTGAGGTCTAATCTTGGAGAAACACCTCCCCAACTCCGAGGACGGCCAGAGGCAACGGTGAAAAACAATCATGAGGTGAAATCAACAGAAAAATTCTGGCAATATGAATAACCAGAGTATATCAACTCCACCAAAAATCAATGGGGTAGACACAGCACAAGAACCCATACACAAACAAATAGCAGAGATGTCAGAAATCGAATTAAGAATCTGGATAGCAACTAAGATCAAATTAGAACTCCAAGCAATAACCCAAAAGATATCTCAAGAATTCAATGAATTCAAAGAACAAATGACCAAAGATTCTTTGGACCTTTTCTCATATTCAGAGTCAAAAGTGCATGATCTTCCCCTCTCTCTCAATCCAACCTCTGCTTCTGTCCTTACAT
>CAUYPK010026464.1:0-11197 GCA_963574355.1 Loris lydekkerianus | reverse complement strand
GGAAAGGATTAGCTGGAGGATTCCCAAAAGGGTGGAGGGAAGGATACTCCAGCAGCGTATTTGTACTGTGGAACTGTGCGAACAGCAGGAGTAGCTGCAGCAGCAGCAGCTGCAGGACGTGGACCCATTGTCTGTGTTGATGTGTAGGTTTGGGTTGACTGGCGGGCCAATGAGGTCCGCGGACTCAGGGCTCTGATCTGGGCTTGGTTCCGCCTTGGGACTTTTATTCTCCGCTTCTCTCAGGGTCGATGCTCCCTCCGTTTTCTTGGGGGGAGGGGGGGGAAACAGCCCTTTAAGGCAGATACAGTACGGAGTGTCCCAAGTGGGGTAATCTCCCCCCTTTCTATATGTGCTTTTCTGATTAATCTCTCAACCCTATCCCAGGTGTCCCAGTCAAAGAGGTTGCTCTCCGGAAACCAGGGTGTGACCTTAAGTTGAAGGGTCTGACTATCCGAGAGGTCTAGTCCTCTGCTTTTGAGTAAGATTCGAAGGGATTCTAAACCGGGGTCAAGTTTAGAGTAAGACTTCCCCATAATTTATGGGGGTACACTCACCTGCAGATCGATTGGCCCGTCAGCGAACTTCGTGTGGGGAGCCGATTTCCTCACACGGGGCACCAGTCTGCCGGGCTATCTGGCAGGTCCAGAAGAGGGGGGAGCAGGGCCAGCCTGACTCTATCCCCGGGGCTGAGCGGGATGGTGAGTGTCGCGGCCCCGAACAGGAATACACGGACCCGGGAGTCTGTCGAAGCAGGAACTCAACTTTATTAAGTCAAGCAGCCACTTATGTAGAGCATGGGGAAGGGCCAGGGAAAGGAGGTGGGGGATGAGGTGGTGTGATGGGTGGTAACAGGGTTGGGCCAATGGCATGGTACCACATTGGCTGTATCTAGGTAGAGGCAGTTTCAGGCCAGGCCTTGCTGAGTCATTGCTACGCAGAAGTAGCTTGATGGATTTACTTCTAGTCAGGCTCGGGAAGCTGCACTAGGCCTCAGGCACATGGCAGGGCCCAAAAGACTGCTGTCAAGGCAGTGCCTCCACCCTATAGGATGGGCCTATGAGAGGCAAACATTTAGAGCAGTTGGTTTTTCTGCTGTTCATATAAGTGGTTAAAAATGCTGACCAGGGGAGGGTCAGGGCCAGAGCTCTGCAGGACATGATGAGAGAACCCCCATCAGTTAGATGGCCATAAGTAAAAGTCCTAGATGCTGAGGCAAATAGTTTATTTGGGAAGTGAGGTCAAAGAGCACAGGGAGGGGCAGGGAAGAACACTGCAGAAGAGAGGAAGAGCCAGAGAGAATCTGCTCATGAGAGTGTCACAGCCATCAGCAAATGGGCCATCCCACTATGGCCCTGGGGATACTTCACAAATGTCCACAAAGGTGGAAGAAGCTGTCCCTTGTTGATTGAGATCACTCTGAGGCATTTACTTTTGGTCTTTCCTAACTTAGGCCTAGCCCCCAACTGTTGGCAGAGAATTCCCTCAGGTAAGACCAGAAGCCATTGGTGTGTATAGGAACTGGTCATCTGGGACTTCCAGGGCACCCCAAGCAGGCATAAGTGGGAGCCTGACAGTGTCTGTTGCAGTCTATGAACATTTATGGAACTCCTACTGTGTGCCAGGTACAGATTGAGCAGTGTCCAGGAAGTAGAGCTTAACTTCTAGTGAAGACACAGGTGACAGGCTGTAACTGAGTAAGAAAGCCAGGAGACCAGATGGCATCTTGTGGTAGAGTGCCACAAAGGAAACAAAGCGAGACAAGGAGACATGGTGACTGGGAGGACTAGGTTGGGGCCATGTGGATTGGGTTGGGGACATGCTCTCTGGAGGGAGCTTGAACTGGGAACTCCAAGAAGGGAGCAATGGCAAACTCTAAGCACAGTGGTCTAGGCTGAGGAAATGAGTGCTAGCAGCCCAGGGCAGAACTAAGCTGGCTTTGCTTAAGGAACAAAAAGTTAGTTTGTGAATAAGCAATGACACATCCACACAATGGGTACTATGGAGCTGTAAAAAAAAAAGAGAGAGAGAGAGCAAGAAAGATCTTTTTGAAATAATCTAAGTCATTTTTAAGATACACTATTTTCAGGACATTCTCTGTGTCTGAGAAGATACTAAGCTCATGTCAGGGGAATGCAAAAGAATATCTACAGTAAGTGTACACAGCCATCCACTCATTTGTGCAAAAGAAATGTTGGAAGAATAAACAGAGCTAAAGAGCTTGGTTAGGGATGGAAAAAAGGAGTTTGGAAAGAGAGGAAAGACAGGTGAAATGGAAGTAGGGTAGCTGGTGGGAGAACATCTTCCTGTGCAGGTCTCTTTGATTAGTGCTGATTCTTAGAATCAGTAATGTTTCATATACTCTTCACATACCCAAAGAACAAACACATAATTAAAACCAACTAGAATCAAGGGGAACTTAAGGTGAAATACAAATAGTAGGGATTTAACTGCATTTCAAGTGAGTAGTATAACCACAAAAAGGATATAATCTAAGTAACTGTGGAAAAGAGTATCTTGATTGAATATGGGTAAGGCTAAAGACACAAAAAGTGTACCTGCATGTTGTAACCTAGTCATTAAGTGTGTTTCTTACAAACATATGATTGGCAATTCTAAAATACCTCATGTGCACATTATAGTTAAACAAAGAGAGGAGTATAAAAAAATAATTTGAGCTTTGATAAACCAAATAAAAGCATACACTGGGGAAAATAATCCCTATTTAATAAATGATACTGGGAGAACTGGTTAGCCACATGTTAAAGACTGAAACTGGACCGCACCTCTCACCACTTACAAAAATTAACTCATGCTAGAGAAAAGATTTAAATGTAAGACACAAAATGATAAAAACTCTAGAAGAAAGTGTGGGAAAAACTCCTACAATATCAACCTATGAAAAAGACCCCATTGGCAATTGCAGCAAAAATAAACGGAACCTGGTCAAGCTAAAAAGCTTCTGCAGGCCCAGTATGGTGGCTCACATTTTTAATCCTAGCACTCTGGAGAGGCCAAAGTGGGGATGGATCGCTTGAGCTCAGGAGTTCAAGACCAGTCTGAACAAAATGAGACCCCATCTTTAATAAAAATAGAAAAATTAGCTGGCATCAAGGTGGACACCTTAAGTCCCAGCTACTTGGGAGGCTCAGGCAGGAGGATCACTTGAGCCCAGGACTTTGAGGTTGCTGTGAGTTATGATAACACCATGGCACTCTACCTAGGGCAACAGAGTGAGACACTGTCTCAAAAATAAAATAAAATAAAATAAAATAAAAAATAAAAAGTTTCTGCACAGCTAAGGACACAATAAACAAAGCAAATAGACAACCTTTAGGAGGGGAGAAGATATTCACATGTTACAAGTCTGATAAAGGGTTAATAACCAGAATCTACAAAGAACTCAAGCAGATCAACAAGAAGAGACCTAACAACCCTATTAATCATTGGGCAAGAGACACGAGCAGAACCTTCTCCCAAGGTGAATGGCCAACAAACACACGAAAAAATGTTTATCTTTTCTAAGCATCAGAAAAATGCAAATCAAAAGCACTCTAAGATATTAACTGCTCAGCGAGAATAGCCCACATCACAAAGTTGCAGATGCTGGAGTGGTGAGAAGGGGATACATACACTGTTGGTGAGACTGCAAACTAATACAGCCTTTTTGGAAAGAAGCATGGAGAATCCCCAAAGAACTAAAAGACCTTCCATTAGATCCTGCAATCCCATTGTAGGTATCTGCCCCAAAGAAAAAAGTCATTTTAACATAAGGACGTTTACACTCGAATGTTTATAGCAGCTCAATTCACAATCTCAAAGACGAGGGAACAACCTAAGTGCCCATCAACGTATAAATGGATTAATACACTGTAGTATATGTTTACCATGGAATACTATTTGGCCTAAAAAGATGGAAACTTTGCATTTTTTGTATTCATCTGGATGGAGTTGAAGAACTTTCTCCTCAATAAAGCATCTCAAGAACGGAAAAGCAAGCATTTGATGTACTCAATACTAATTTGAAACTAGTAAGTGGACAACTACAGGCCCACACATAAGCAAAACACAATTAAATTCAAGAAGGGAGAAGTGGGAAGGGGGAGAGGGAATTGGGTCAGCTCCCACATACAGGATACAGTGTAGGGGTGTACCACACACCTCCTGGGTGAAGAACTCAACCACAGCTGGGACTTTCTTCCAAATGCAAACCATGTAACCTAATCACAAGCACACTCATATTAGTCTGAAAAATGAATGAATAAATGTTTCTAATGATAAATCATTTGAGCAACAACATAAATAATGATGGTATTAGATTTAACCCAAATAATAAAATAAATATCCACTTGTCCGTACTAATATAAGTAAATAAGTACATAAATAAATGGGCAAGAGGACACGGCTCTTCTTTGCAGTAGAATTCTAATTAGTAAGTATGAGAAAAGAGGGAAATAGAAGAACTGCATTAAACAAACACCATAGTAATAATTGCTGCAGACAAGACCCATGAGTGGATGCTAAAATTTGAGGAAAACTGGGATTCACATAATCTCAAAGTATATCTTTCCAGAGGGAAAAAGAGTAACTTTACAGTGGAAAAACCTGACAGACACCAGCTTAACCTCATGAGGAAGGTCAACATCACAAGTACTAGAACACATCAACGTCATGAATGCACTCAGAAGGACACACCATTTCCGTTGTATTCTTTTGCCAAAAGATGCATCACTAAATTCCAACGATGAGAAAATCTCAAAGCCCAAACTGAGGGACACCCTTCAAAGGTGTAAAGGTCATGAAACGAGGAAAGACTGAAGGAAATAAAGGAGAAATAGCAACTAAGTGCAGTGTGGGGTCTGGGATCCGATCCTGGACGAACAAGACATCAGGAAGAAAACTAGTGAAATTCAAGTAAGGTCAGCAGTTTAGTTACTAGCGTTGTACCACTGTTCATTTCTTTGGTTTTGATACTTGTCTTATGGTTTTCTAAGTTGTTGAAAGCAGGGGACCTGAAGGAGGGGTATGTGAGAACTCTTTGTACTACTTTTTGCCAGTTTCACAAAAGTCCAAAATTAGATCAATATGAAAAGTTTAACAAAGAGGTCACTGGAGAGGGCTGGCTCATGCCAAGTCTCGTGGGCCACACTGGGTGTGTTAGAGGTGAAGGTGCACCGCAGGCGGGGATCAGACCTGCAGTGGTGACATCTACTCAGTGTTTTAGGACGATTGCTCTGTGGGGAGGGGTGTGGAGAGGCAAAGGGCATCAGGGTCACCAGGGGCTGCTGAAGCCATCTAGGCAAAATAGGTGTTGGGAAAGAGAGGGAGAGTGGCCATCAGACCATGTATGTATCCCCACTTTGGGGATAGTGGCGGATTGGGTGTAGAATACGACCCAATGAAAGAATATTCAAGGAAGTGTGCTAATCTGATTCTCCAGGAAAACAGAGCAATCATGTATAGCAACCCCCCCTTTTCTGTGGTTCTGCTTTCTAGGGTTTTGTTTACCCACAGTCAATCATGGTCCAAAAATATTAAGTGAAACATTCACTAAATAAACAATTTATAAGTTTTAAATTGCATATTGTTCTAAACAGTGTGATGGAATCTTGTGTGTCCTGCCCCAGCATCCTCAGGTCATGAATCATCCCTCTGTCCAGCGTGCCCATGCTGTCTGGGCTATCTCCCACTGGCCAGGTAGTAACCATGTCAGTGTTCATATCGTCTGCTGCAGCATCGCAGTGCTTGTGTCCAGGTAACTCTTACTTACTAATGGCTCTGGAGTACAAGAGTACTGTGTCTAATTCATAAATTGAATCTTTATCATGGTACATTTAGCGTTTAATCATTTCTATCGTTTTAGGCATCCATGGGGAGTCTTTGAATGTATCCTCTGTGGATAAAGGGGGACTATTGTGTGGTCATATATATGCTAGACGAGTAGTATATATGTGTACGAAAGAGAGAGATTATAATGAATTAAAGTTCCAAGATCTGTGATTGGCAAGCTGGAGACCCAGACAGATGTTGGGTCCATTCCAAGTTTGAAGGCCTGAGAACCAGGAGAGCTAATGGTGTCACCTCTAGTCTAAATCCAAGTCCACAGGCAGAAGACTAATATCTCATTTTCAAAATGGTCAGGCAGAGAGAGAATCTTTTCTGACTCTGCCTTTTTGTTCTGTTCAGTCCTTCGATGGACCGACTGGATGTGATCCACCCACGTAGGGGAAGGCAGTCAGCTTTACTCAGTTAATCAAATACAAGTCTCGCCCAGAAACACCCTCATAGATACACTCAGAATAAACCAACTTTTTGGGCAGCTTCTGGCCCAGTCAAGTTGACACATAAAATCAGCCGTCACAACTGGCTCTTGGGTTCTTTCCTTATTCAAGTGCTGAATGATGATGCCATTTACTGAGGTGAGGAAGGCTGGAGCAGACAGTTTGGGGGGGAGTATTAAATTGGAGGTACTGATGAGTCAAACCAGAAGTTGATTATGGGTCTAGACATCATGGGGGAGCATGTATGCACGTACATTTGAGCGTCCTTGGCTCATAAAGGGTATTGAAAGCCTTGAGAGCATGGCTAGGGAGAGAAAGTGGAGGGATGGGAGCTTGGCGGATGAGGAGGGCCAGCAACTCGACCAAGAGAAATGGTCCAAGTCAGACCACTCACCGTCTGAGATGGGGTCTACCTGTTGCACCTCCACTCACCTCAACGGACATTTGACTCAAGCTCTCTGCCTGATTCAGTCCATGCTGGACCAATGCACATTTCACAGCGCCTCCCTTGTGTTGGCCTGTGCTCGCTGTCCAGTGGGGAGAGTGACTCACAGCAGATGCCCTCAGTGCCCAGGTAGAGAACTCTCAGTGATTCAAGCATTAATTCAACAAGCAGCAATTAAGCCCTGATTATGGTACCAGGTGCAATTAAAGGAGCCCCAGAAACACAAAACTGAGGGAAACAGGGCCTCGCTCTAGGTGCTCAGAATCTAGCGGGAAGATAGGCCTAAAACAATATTTCAGCAAAATGTAGCAAATTCTCTCATGGGAGACTTTACCATTTGTTCTGCTAAGAGCTAGACCTACCTAGGGAGAAAGGATATCAGGTTGATTTAGCAGGAACTGACCACTTGGTTACCTGCTCTTTCCAAAAAAAAGGAAAAAAAGCTCATTTGCTCATATGATGCAAAGGCCATGTCCAGAAGGAAATGAGTCATTTTATTTCCTTGCATTTTGATAGCCAACATATTTATTGGAGCTGTCCTTGTTTTCTAATGCTGGTAAGCTAGACAGATGAAATTGAGTAGACACAGACATAGTTACATGTGTGCAACACACACACACACACACACACACACTCAATAGCTGCTTTCTGGCTTCCAAATTTCTTAAGTGTTAGGTCATTTTCTTCCCCTGCCAAATGGCTGTCTGCAGAATGCTGGGGCGGCCCATAAATCGCCTGGCCTGTAATATAAAACACAGCCCATATTGACAGCTTGTAAACCAGGGCCCAGTGTCACTCCTGCCGAGCAGAGGCAATAAAGGGCGTGGGGGAATTACCTCCAGCCCCAGCAGCTGGCCACACTGCAGGGACACTGGCAGCCAGCCTAATGGGTTCTCCTCCCCACCTTGTAAAGCTTTACATTTAGACATCATTCCTCCCATGCCCCAGAGCAATTTCTTTCAGGGAGAGAGGCAGCTCCCTGAAAGAGGCACTGTCCCGGAATCCCCACCTGGTGCTGGAGTAAGAGAGAATGCCCACGTAAGGGGGAAGTGACCTATTTGGCTCCCTGGCATCTCCCCAGATGTGTACTGGGGCTTCTCTGAGGCTGACTGCTGTGACCACCTCCCTGGGCCTCTAGTCAGTGCCAATATGGACACCCCTGTACAACTCTTCTCTCTCCAGACCCCTGAGTGGCCCAACTCTGCTGGAACAAGGCCCTCCATGGGTGTGGACGTCCCTCCATCAATTGGTGATCACCATCTTCAGAGGGTCCTTGGTCTTTCTCTAGACACCCCACTCCCCAGCAACGAGGTATCCCCAAACTTCTGCACCCTTATTGGGCTTCTGATCACGCCTCTCCCAGCAGAACACCCCGGTGCCTGCATCACAGCCCAGGAGAGAAGCCGTCTCTAATGCCCAGAGGTGCAGCTCCAGGCCTCCCCTGCTCCTCTCCTCTTTCCTTCCCTCCTGCTGTCTGAGGTTAGCTGTCCCCCCCTCCACCTCCCCGCCCCCTGTTTTGGCTCCCCCCACATGCTCAGGTCATCTGCCCTACTTGTCTATTTGGTGTCTTCCCCTCTGGTCATCCCAGCTACTCTGGAACATGCTGAAGTCTTTCCCATTGAAAAAAAATCACGTACAAAATCTCCTATTATTGTTCTCTTCTTTGCTGGCAAACTTCTGGAAAGAGTCATCTCCTCATTTCCCACCTCCCACTCTTCTTGCCTTCTCCAGCCTGGCTTCTGCTCCATCACACGCCAACACACCACCCGCTCCCATCACCAGTGAGCTCATTCATTCAGCAAGTGTAAAGTACATAGTGAGCTTGAAGCTCATTTGTGCTATGGGAAAAAATACAGGCAAGGGGATGGGGATGAGGGTGGTATTCTAACTTTAAGTAGGGTGGTTAGGATAGCAAAGACCTGGAGGAGACAAGGTCTGAGTCATGTGACCCTCTATTTATCGGGAGAGCATGTCAGGGAGGGGGAATAGCTAGTGCAAAGGCCCCGGGGCAGAATGTATTTGGGCCAGCAAGGCAGCCAGGCCAATGAAATGAATAGAGCAGTGGAGAGGAGCACCAGAGAGGGAAAGAGAGCTCTTGGTTTCTTGGTGCAAACATCCAGCCAGGCAGAATCGCACCACCAGCGCTTTAGGAAGCGGATAGCCAATTTTTTTTTTTTTTTCTTTCAATTTTTTGCTCACTGGTATTAGCAGGCACCATGGAGGCCTCAGGGAGTTATGGTGAAAATCTGGCAAACAGGTTCTGCATATTCTCTGAAGTTAGAGCCAAAAGGATTTCCTGACAGATTGGGTGTGGGACAAGAGAGAAAACAAGGCCAAGGCTGACTCCAGGGTTGCCCAACTCCGTGGCAATGAGGAGCCTCCACCGCTGCTGTGGGCCCTCGTGGAAGGCGCTGTTCTAGAGTCAGGGGCACGCCCCACCACCGGTTCCTCTCCTTCTCATTCCTTCTCAGGCTCCCTGGCAGTGGCCCTGGATTGTTGGCATTCCTCAAGGCTCCTGGGCAGACCCTCTCCCCTGAGGCTGTGCTTTGCCCTGGTGAGCTTGTCCCCGGTTCCCGGGCTCTGCTCTGTGCCCCTGATGCAAAGGTCGGCTCGTGGCCCCGGGCTCTCCTCCGAGCTCTCTCCAGACCCGTAAATCCTAAAGCCTTGCAGGCTTCTCTCCTTGGGTATCTCAGAAGCACGTCAGACTCAGCATGTCCAAATCTGAGCTCACGATGTCCCCCACTGCTCTGCCCATTGTGTCCCCACCTAGGTGTGCTGCTTCTGTCCAGTGCACCCCACGTCAGTGTCAGGTGAGTCTAAGACTTGGATTGCTCCCTGCCACTGTCCTCTCTCCTCCTCTTCACACAGGACCCTTGCCACGTCCTGATGATTTCACCCAAGTAGCTCTTGATCCATCCGCACTCCTGCCCTGGGCCCTACAGACCAGGTGGTGCTTCCTCGTCCTTCCCACCAAGCCCTGCTCCACCCCGAAGCTAGCAGACCTTTCCCATGCACAGGTCTCACTGTGCCACTCCCTGGGGAAATGCTCTGTGTTTTCGAAGCTCTTGGGGAGAGCACGGCTGCCCCTGGGCTGCAAGGCCCTGTGCTGCTGGGCTTCTCCCCCTGCCCCAGCCCCTCACCCTCTGCCAGCCACACCAATATCTTTACTTACCATTTGTACCGGGCCTTGCTCCCTAACTCAGAGCCCCTCACATGCCCTTCCCTTTGCCCAGAATACCCCTCCCTGCCTCTTTTGTGTGGTCATCTCTCGGTCACCATCTTCTCAGAAGTCTTCCCCAACTGTCTGACTTGTCCAGTCTGCCTAATCCGCTGCCTCATAGCACCATGCACCCTCATGGCCCTGGGACCTGCCAGCCCCCACTAGCTCACCACTCTCACCACAACGAGGCCAACGCTCTGGGTTAGACTGCCTGATCTGAATGCCCATCTGCCTTTTGGGCACATTAACCCAAGTGGAGATAATCCAGTGCCCTCCTGTCTTACAGGTTATTGCGAGGATCACACAGCTCAGTTAGTGGGACCTGCCTGTTACAGTGCCTGCTGCAGAGTAAGCATTGTGTGGCAGACAAAATAACTGGTCCCGATTCTTCACCTTGCCTGGAGTCCATGCCTGAGCTTTGGCCTCCTCATGGGTGGAATAAAATTCCTTACCCCTGTATCTTTGGGGTAACTTTGGGTCTGGCCTTGTCTCTTGTTTTGGCCAATAGAGTGGGATGGAAGTGACAGTGTCCAGTCCTGAGCACAGGCTTTAGGGAGCTTCACAAATTCCCGTGTGTCTTCTCGAGCTTCTGTCATCACCATGAAAAGAGTCCCCCCGGGTAACTGCTGCCCCTTCTGCCTGGGCCCTGGAATGACCATGTGTGGGGCAGAGCTCCAAGCCATGCCTAGCACAGACCTGTCCACCCCGGCTGACCCATAGATTAGAGAGAACAAACGACCATTGCTTTAAGTCCATAGGTTTTGGGATGGTTTCTTTCCAGCATTTTTGTGACAGCAGATAGCCTGCTGTAACATGCTTGGTGCAGTGGCTGAGTCAGAGTCCCACTCAGGACAGCTCATGGTCCACAGTAGCTGTGGCAGGTTCCCAGGCCAGCCCTCGGAAGCCATTCCACACCTTCAGAGCTATCTTCCTTCCCATATCATGTACCAGCCAGGCTCCAGCAGGGACAAAGAACCACTATGACGGTTGGATGATGGTTGACAGAGAGCATATAGGTTGGTGATAGATGCTAGATAGATAATAGGTGATAGAAAGATGATAGACATATTGGTAATTAGACAGGAGAGAGACAGAAGCAAATTTGGTACAGGAATCTGGCCTTTCAAAATTGTGGGTCTGACGGGGCATCTTACAAGGGTAAGGGTGAAACTCAGCAAATGTGAAATGTAAATGTCATGCTATAGTAACTAGGAAAATGCCAGGAAGGCTATGTTGACTATTGGGATGAAAATG
>CAUYPK010026463.1:0-40363 GCA_963574355.1 Loris lydekkerianus | reverse complement strand
TTTGTCTTCAATGTCAGAAATCCTTTCTTCTGCTTGCTCCATTCTGTTACTGAGGGATTCTACTGTGTTTCTCAGATCTTTGAGGGATGCAACTTCTTGTCTCAGTGTGTCAAAATCTTTGGTCATTTGGTCTTTGAATCTGTTGAATTCTTGAGATAACTTTTGGAATTCTAATTCGATCTTATTTGCTATCCAGATCCTGAATTCAATTTCTGACATCTCAGCTCTTTGTTTGTGCATGGGGTCTTGTGCTGTGTCTGCCCCATTGATCCTTGGGGGAGTTGATCTACTGTGATTATTCATATTGCCAGAGTTTTTCTGTTGATTTCGCCTCATGATTGTTTTTCACCATTGCCTCTGGCCATCCTCAGAGTTGGGAAGGTGTCTCTCCAAGATTAGACCCCAGCGGGATCACTCTATTGTTGATGGATCTTTGTAGGGAGTGACCCTGTGTAGTTCCTCTGGGGCTGCTCTAGCTAGGGAGTTCTGGTTGTGGAAGCAGCTCTGGTGTGTAACACGCCCGGATCTAGCAACAGGGCTAGGGGTGGTGTGCACGGTTCTGTGAGTGCCTGGCACCCAATGACTTTGGCACAGAGAACGCAAGGCTCCAGCAGTCTCTGGCCAGGAGAAGGGCTCTGCGCAGAGGCAGGGAGGGATCCAGAGGACACGCAGCTACCAAGGTCCCTGGCCAGATGAACAGGCTAGTGTGGAGGCTTGGAGGACACAGGAGGGAGGATGCAGGGTTGTGTGGCTCCCTCAGTTCCTGGTCAGAGAATGCAGAGGCCAGTGGGTATGGGTCACTGTTCGGGGGTCACTGCACAGATCTTATGGAGTTCTAGGTGGTGCCAAGCCCAGGAGTTTGAGGTTGCTATGAGCTGTGACTTCACGGCACTCTACCCAGGGCAACAGCCCAAGGCTCTAGTGTGCCAAAACTGCCTCACTCTGCCCCTAAGGATTAAGGCTGTAAGGAAGTTCGCTACCCGCTTTTAGGCTGCTCAGTCACTATGTTACTTTGTCCCGCCCGATCCTTGCTCTGGGACCCTGAGGGCGGAGCTTGCCTCAGAAGTTTTTTCACAATGGCTTACTTCGCCCAGCTCAGTGGCTCATTCTGGAGCCCCAGACAATGCTCAACATTCTCCACACTCCTGCTCAAGCTCTCCCCAAGGCAGCTCAACTGAGTGCCAAGTCCAAGAACACAAAACAGTTTACAGGTAAGGCCTTTCCAGTTTGCAGTCTCACTGCTGCTTGTACTCACGGTTGCTGGCGTGATTAGGTCGATCAAACACACAGAGCCACTTGCTGGTTTTCCACTGTTTTTTTTTTCTCCTCCTGGGGTCCAGAAGTCCCTTTCTGGCTCCCTGTATCCTCAAAGGGATGATCACAGGCAGATCCCACCGGCCAGAGATGCCTGGAGTGTTGTCTCCCCAGACTCGCCGTGCCCAGTTATGTTTTTTTTTTTTTTTTTTTTTTGAGACAGAGCCTCAAGTTGTCACCCTGGGTAGAGTGCTATGGCATCACAGCTCACAGCAACCTCCAACTCCTGGGCTCAAGCAATTGTCCTGCATCCACCTCCCAAGTAATTGGGACTACAGGCACCCGCCACAACACCCAGCTTTTTTTTTGTTGCAGCCATCATTGTTGTTTGGAGGGCCTGGGCTGGATTCGAACCTGCCAGCTCAGGTGTATGTGGCTGGTGCCTTAGCCACTTGAGCCACAGGAGCCAAGCCTCTATTACAATTGTTATTGGGAATAAATGATCTAATGTATGGAGAAGAATGCACATGGCTTGTGTATAGAGAAGGAAATTCCGGGTTGTATGTTGGTGAGACACCCATGATGCTAGAAGAAAACGCCCTGAGCACACACAGCATCACTATCCATTCTTTTTCTTTCTTTCTTTTTTTTTTTTTTTTTTTTGTTTTGAGACAAAGTCTCACTATGTTGCCCTCAGTAGAGTACCATGGTGTCACAACTCATAGCAACTTCCAACTCTTGGACTTAAGCCATTCTCTTGCCTCAGCCTCCCAAGTAGCTGGGACTACAGGCACCTGCCACAACGCAAGGCTATTTTCTTGTTGCGGTTGTCATTGTTGTTTAGCTGGCCCAGGCTGGACTCAAACCCACCAGCCTCGGTGCACATGGTTGGCGCCGTAACCCGCACTGTAACCACTGTGCTACGGGTGCTGAACTATCACTATCCATTCTTATTTCATCCATGCCCATAGCACACTTGCTTTTTTCCTCAGAAATTACCCATTTTCTATGATTAGTCAGTGAATCTACAACGATTGTGTCTATTCTCATTCTTGCTTACAGACCCATTAAAGTTTTATCTGGTCAATCTTATTCAGTCTGAACCAAGGCACCCCTCCCCCTCTCCCCCGATGATTTTTAAAGGTTCCAACTTTCCCTGCCTCCTCACAATACAGATTCAGCTGCTGATTTGATCACGTGAAGCAAATTTGCCTAGTACTTTGTTTCCGGGTTTGCTGCTTTTCTTAAGTGCGTCTCACACAACCCATCCTGCTTTTTTTTTTTTTTTTTTTTTTTTTTCCAGTTCTCACATGGTACATTAGATCTCTAGACTTGTTTTTCCTACATGCCTGCCACTTTGTGCCCTTGGAAATCTACTTACCCATTCTCTAACAGAATGGATGTTTGCGGACGTGACTGTGATGTTGGCATATGGAAAGATCAGTCCAGGGTCAAGAAGTGGCAGGCTGGCTTTTCTTGTAGTGTTTTCTTTCCTGGGTTTTTGAAGGAGATGATGAATCCCCCACACCCCAACACCCGGGGTTGGGGTGTGGGGGATTCATGTATCAGGAAGTGTCATTTCAAAAGGACCTGAGATGGGCTGAGTCATCAGCAAATGCACGCCATGGCTGCCATCCCCAGTCCCCACCGTGCACAAGCAGTCAGGACAGCAAGCCTGGTTGTCCAAGCAGCAGCAGGATGCAGAGCAGGCCAAACGGAGGGTCTGAAACCACAACCCCCTGGCTCTCCCTACTTGGCGACTTTCGTCAAGGGGTATTTATTATTATTAATGATCTACTTTCAGTGCCCTGCACCTGGGGTGGATGCCATCAGTGCTAAGATTTTTTAGCCTATGGGGATCTCCCCTGAGCACTAAAACCACAAGCTTCACTTTGGAAGGGGCAGAAAATGCACTTCCTGCATCCTCATTGCTGGCTCTGATGGAGGCTGTGCTGTATTTGGAGGAGGAAGCTGAGGATAGGGTTCCCTTTCCATCCCCTGAGCTGCGCAGGGCTGGGCTCCAAGAGATGAAGGGGAGAAGGGAAGCTGGTGACCGCCCTGTGGGGGGCTGTGGGTCCCAGCATGAGAGGCACTGCACTAACTCAGAAGCTGGTTCCAGCAAGCTCAGCCGTCCACAGCTGTGTCTACCTCTTCCTGGGGCGTGGACGGTGGGCAAGGCTTACTCATGCTGACCCAGAAGAGTCCAGAGACTTTAACTTCTTTGTAAATGTATTCGTGACCAAGGGCTGCCTTCCACTCTGGGAGCTGCCTCTGAGGCTTAGAGACCCTTCCTAATTTTCACTGTCGAGGACTATCTTGGAGTCAAGTCCCTTTAACCTCATTAAAGAGGGTGTCAACAGGCGAAGTCTCTGGAATGCACCCCCAGCCTCCTGCTCAGGATGACAGCGATACAGAAGTCACCTGGACAAGCAAACTCCAGCACTGGCCTGGGGCCATACTTGGGACGCTATCTCCCCGCTGGGCGAAAGGCCTGTGAGGACTGGTTATTGTATCTGCCCAAGGCAAAATAAGACAAAAAGTAGCCTGAGTGTGGCACACTGGCCACCTCTCTTCTAAAGCAATAATTCTTCATTTTCTCAGCCTCTGCATGAGAAGGCTCATTCAGGCTAAGTAATCCCCCCACACCTTGCTACAACAAACAAAAAAATGATAACTGTTATAATATATGGAGTCCCCACTCGGTGAGAATTGCTGTATCAGTGATTTCCCACAACTCATCTGTGTGCTTCACAATAGCTCCCCAAGAAACATCTCAGAAGTCCCCTCCTCTGAAGAGAACCCAAGGAGGTTAAACACCATAAAACAAAATTGGCCAGGGCCAACTTTGAACTCAAGCCAGCCTGCCTCAACAGCTGGTGCCATTTCTCCCACATTGTCCCTACTGCCTACTATTCCATAACCCCTAATTATTAGACTATGTGTGGTTTCTTCAACGTCATAACATAAACATGTTAATTGATGAAGACGCAAAGTGTAGGAGACGTGAGAGTCATTCAGTAAATGAGCATTAAACGGCTGACTGGACCAGGGCCTCCCTCACTTTCCCTCTTCCCACAGCCTTAGCAGCTCCACGGCGCAGACCCCTGTTCTCTGGGCACCGTCACCTCAGGGAAGTCTCCAGGCTTTGCTCACCAAACCAGCCCACTGCTGCCCGACCTTCCAGGCCTGTGGAATTAATCATCAAATTGTTTCCTATCTCCTGCCAACATCTACCCAGAACTCAGACTTTGGTTTCCATTTGTCTCAATATCGCATCATGAGGCAGCCAAACCTGGTGCCCTGGGGATACAGTCCTAACCCGAGAGTGTGGACATGATGGGGATGGCATGTTGAAATGGTTCCAAGAATGGGTCATTTTAGGTCATGAGTACTGTAAGAAGCAGAACTCTGTACTGTAGGGCAGAGCTGGAGAATGCACTGTGGAGGCATTAGAAGGTGCTGGCAAACACAGGAGAAACAGGGGTTTGATTTCAAATCCGTGCTCCATCTTTTTCTCCTTATGAAATTAGAAAAATGAAGATGACTCCTGCGTGACTTAACATGTCATAAATTTTTGATGACCTTCAAAGCCAAAGATGACTGGGGGAAACTGGTGCCCATGATTATTTTGTTAAACAAATCTAGCCTGGTTAGAAACCACGTGTGCACAGGCCGGTAAAGAAGTGGGTAAATGACTAATGGATACAGCCAAAATCTCCTTGGCCTCATACTGCTCTGCCTCACAAGTTATGCAAATTGATGAAGCAGTCTTTTCCTTTTTCTTTTTTTTCTCCTGATGGCAGGAACAGACAAGTTGTTTCCTTTCCTGTACAGCTGTCTTGCCCAACTGAATTTTGCCTCCTGGATCCTGAGTAAGGCCCAGGCATGACCTTCGCTCAGGGTCTGCCTGCCCCTGTGGGCAGCAGACAGACCAGGCTATCCGAGCGGACGCATTCTCCCCTCTCCTTGGGACCCTGCTTTCTCCTCCTCTCACACTAGTGGCTGCCTCTTCCCCAGTCCTTGGTCCTCTTCTTTGTTTCCCTCCCATGGTGACTTCATCCATCTTGCAGCTTTCAATAGCACCTGCCTTCCAAAGGCTCCCGGACTTAGGCCCTCATCAGCACCCAGCCCACATCTCCAAGTCCCAACTTGTCCTCCCCACATAAGTGTTTGACAGCCTCTCCTAACTTCCTATGTCTGGAATGGAGTGCCCGGTCTTCCCCCAAACCATTCCACAGGAATCTTGTCAAGGGCAATACCCGGGCACTCCAGCCAAAGACCATGGAGTAGTCCTTCACCTTGGTGCCTCTCCTTGTCTGATGCCTGACCTCCTGTCTACCAGGCTTCCAAATACCAGTCGTTTAATGCTCATTTACTGAATGACTCTCACAACCAAACTCTTCATCAAAACCTCCATTCCTGCTGCCCTCTGCATTCATCCAAAGTCAAAGTCAAAGTCTTTGCACTGGTCCTCAGGGCCCAATCAGGTATCCTCTCTCGGACCTCACCACAATTCTCACCCCACCCCCTAACTCTGCCCAGCTACACTGGCCTCCAACCTGTTCCCTAAACATACCTCGCACCATGCCTGAGGACCATGGCACTGGCTGTTCCCACCACCTCGGGACTTTGTTCAAATACTGTGCACCTGGTGAGCCCCAGTGGCCACCCTATAAGTCACAAACTCTAGCTCCCCATGACCACAATTCCAACTCCCTGCCCCCTGGAGGGGAATACTCAATACTCATCACTTTCTAACTTGCTTTGTAATTTACTTATTTATAGTGCTTATTGTTTATTGCCTGTCTCGCCCACAGAATGTTAAACTCCCTGAGAGCAAGGATATTTTTTGGGTTGTTCACTATGTAACCCAGATGGCTCAGAACAGTTTCCAGGAACATAGTAGATACTTAATAAATATTTACTGAATGAATGAACTCCACATAACCACTTCACATTTCAATCTTAATAAGAGAAATAACTGTCTCAGGATTTGCACTAGAGTGAGGCTACTAGTGCCCTGCTGACTGTTTTCCAAACACAACCAAAGCTACCTCTGAGTTCAAATGTTATAGGAATAGCCCTGTTCTACAACAAAACTGAAGGAAGGAACAAGAATTTTATTTCTGCCTCCTGAGTACCCAGCTCACCAACCTCTGGCAACTCTTCTAGGTTGCCAGGAGCCACATGCCCACTCTAAAGACATGATACCCTCCTGGAACCCTGGAGATAGGCACGTTTGGTCACTGATTTCCATTAAGGCTGGCCTCATTCTCACTAATTTTGCTGCTTTACAAACATTTTTGTTATTGTTCCACGTGTTTCTCTCAGTAGCATGCAGTATCCAAAGTGTTTGAATCCTGCCTCCATCCTGTTTCTTAACCTCTCTGTGCCTCAGTTTCCTCATCTATAAATGGAGGTTATGGGTACTGTAACACCCACCTCGCTGGCTTGTGGTGAGAATTGGTTAATAGGTAGAGGATACAAAGGAAGTACTCAGGGAATGTTAGCCTTCTCATCCGGAACCCCCCTTTATCCATGAAGGATACTTTCCAAGACCCCCAGTGCGTGTCGGGAAGTGCAGATGGAACCAAACTCCATAGAGACTGTGTTTTCCTAAAAATACACACCTATTATAAATTGAATTTATAAATTGGGCACAGTAGGAAATTAACAATAACTAATAAAATAGAACAATTATGACAATACACTATAAAAAGACACATGAACGTGATACACTGCTTTCAGAATATCTTACCATACTGTACTCACCCATGTTCAGGCCTCAATTGACTGAAGGTAATGAAACCATGGAAAGCAAAACCCACATAAAAGGGGACTACTGTATTATGATTATCATTACTAATAAAAAACACAGTTTCTTATTTGTTTTTTTACTCTCAGCACCTAGTGTAGTATCTGGACATAGGAAATGCTTTGGAAAGGTCTGCTGGACAGACGGATGAATGGATGAGGATGAGCTATTTCCATCAGGTGCTATGCTTTCATCGCTGTTCAGTACAAACCTGGCACCTAATCATTCTTAGGAATTGCTTGTTGGGTCTTCAATGAGTGGCACACGGCTTCCTGCATTTACTCTGTACAGCACAGAAAATGTTGCAAGAACTTAAAAAACAAAATAGCATTGAGGGAGTTGGAGTGGTGCTCATGAAACTCTGGGAGATAGACCAAGTTCAATGTTGGGAAAATGTTTTAACTTTTCTGTGTCTCAGAGCTTTCCTCTATCCAGCGGGGCTAAGATTAGCTCCTGGGTCCTAAGAGGATAAAGTCAGAACCTGGCCATGTGTCAAGTATGGCTGGCAGAAACCTCCTGCATTTGAGGCCTGAGGGCTGGCCAAGAAGGCAGGGGGTAGCTTTAGGAGACCATAGCCAGGTGCCCATCTTTCCATCCCCAGTCTCTTCGTGTGTGTGTGTGTGTGTGTGTGTGTGTGTATGTGTGTGCACATGTATGCATGTGTGTGTGTATACCTTAATCAAAGCCATCTCTTCCTGTCCCCTCCTGCCCGTGATCCAGGCACAATCTAGACAAGTTCCTGCTACCATGATCAGAACTTCTCCATTTATCATGTGCAAGGTATTTCTCCAGAACTTTTCAAACAAGTCTATACAAGTCGTGTCCCTTCAGGAAACTTGTGAATGAAAACTGGGCATTTTCCACTGGCTTCCTCTCCCACCGCTTCCTCCCCTGGAGCCTCTCCAAGTCTCCCCAAGCAGGTGGCCAAAAGGAGACTCAGAGTATGATGAACCTCAGATGGTATTCATCTTCGTGCTTGCCCAATAGGAACTAAACTTTTGCCTGGGTTGGTTTAACTCTAGAAATCACCCAGCAGTTTATAATTTATTATCTTTGATCCTTCTGCAAGGCCTGTGCAATTAACATTTTTTATGTCATATATTTTCAACTGATTGACTTCTCCAAAAGCTTATGGTTATTAGTACAGAGAGAAAAAGTAAGAGAAAGTTTTCTTACCCTTGGATGAAAGCAGAGGGAAAGACCCGCATCCTCGGTGCTTTGGACTGTCTGGACAAGGGGGATCAGGGGGAGGATGGAGGCAATGGCTTGTTTTTCCAATGGCTTATTTTTCTGCCTTTCAAAGTTAAAAACTGAAAGTTGCTTTATATTACAACTTTAAGGAGTTAGAGTAGATGACCAAGCCAAGCAACCAAGTTTGTTCTCCTTCCATAAACTTAAAAAAGCCAGCTTACAATTTCTCAAGCTCAAAATTTGAAAGAGGAAAGTAATGAAAACCAACGCATGATGTGATAGAGAGAAATAATTCCTACGTTTTTGGAAATGTTCCCATATTTGCTCCATTCCATTCTATAAATTACAGTGCCATCAAAAAGAAAAGCTACTACTTACACAATGCTCATGACCTCAGTAGTCACTTTTAAAGTGATTATTTAAAGCATCTTTGTCCTTAAGCATCTCCATCGTGATTGCAATTAATGACTTAACATCTACGTGTGGGGGCTCAGTGACATTTGCCATATGTATATCCATTTCTCTGACACACGTTTAGTGACTCTTTAAGAATAAGCTTAAAAATATCATTTGGAGCAGGAGTTGTTGGAGAGGGCTTTAGGAAAAGAACAGGGATTCAGTCAGTCTTGCTTCCTGCCACGGTTCAGGATGGAGAAGTATGCTAAGTAAATGTTTATTGACTATATAAACAAATGAAACGGTACACTCAACCACGATTGCACATTGAAATGAAGTGGCAGTATGACAATATTAGAAAGAAATTTAAGTAAGGAGAAGGCTTCTGTGACACTCTGATGCTGCCGTTCTGTGCGTAGCTGTCAATGTTCTGACATTCACACCAATTTTTAATTCTCCCAAACAACCCACTGAACTTTCAGCTTCTTTTTATCACTAGAATATATGTGCACTGAATATGCTCCCCAATCCCTCATCCACCCCGATTAGCTTCACCCGGTTCCTAATCTGCAGTCTGTCCCTGGCCCTCATCCCATCCCGACAGCCTGTCCTGTAGCCTTTTCTCAATCCTTCCAGGCTCCCCACCAGGAAAAGATCCCTGGTGTCCAAGTGTCATCCCAGTGCTGCGGCAGTGGGCATATAAGGAAAGGCAGAGGCGGAGAAACTTAAAAGGAGGAATTCAGGAGACTTGGTGACAGATCCAGTGTAGCAAAAGGGACACAGGGTGGCACAAGTGGGCCCTGTGGGTGGCATGTGAAGAAAGGAATGAAGGCACTGGGAAAGTAGGGAGAAGAGAGAGTCTGCTCAGGAGGGACAGGGTGGGTTTGGGTCGGTCATGCCCAGGGCAAACCACCAAAGCCCTAGGTGGCCTCACAAAGCCACAGACTAGAGACAGTTGATGGCACAAGATGTCTGCAATTGATATATGTGGGGGGTGAGTTCCAGTAAGTCTAAAGAGCAGTGGGAGAAGTCCTGAAAAGAAGAGCCCCCAATGGGGGCTGTATGTAGGCTGAGCAGCCACGCTTCCGTGGATGCCAGGCCACACGTGTAGGCCCAGCACTGGGAAGCCAAAGCCTTCCACTCACTTGTCACTGATGCCCTTTCCAGTCTCAAGGGGGAGGAAGCGGCCGAGGCAGTGGTCAGAGCGGTAATGGGGAAATGCGCCTTCTTCTTCTATACCTTACTTGCCCAAATAGAGTGCGCCTTACAATTACTCCCTAGAGAAAGTCCTCTCACCTAAGAGAAAACAGGGCTGTGATTTGGAATCCTGAAGGCAAGTTTGCTAGAATGTGTCATAAACTGAGTGGCTTCCACAGAAAATTACTGTCTCACAGTTCTGGATGCCAGGAGTGTAAACTCCTGGTGTTTGCAGGGTTGGTTCCTTCTGAGGGTGGGAGGGAAAGATCTGTTCCAGGCCTCTCTCGGCTCTGGTGGAAGGCTGTCCTCATGCTCACCTGGCATTGTCCCTGTGCCGTGGTGTCCCCTCCTCTATGTATGTATGTCCAGATTTCCCCTTTTTGAAAGGGCACCATCATATATGTGAATGCCTACTCACGTTCAGTTGCCCTGGACAGGCCCTGTCTACACATAAGATCACATCCTGAGGTAGTAAGGCCTGAATTTGGGGTGGGCTGAGGGGGACATGAAATTCAGTCCCTGACAGTAAGTAGGAAGGAAAGAGCACGTGTCAGAGGAACTCATGTTCCAGGAGCGCCCAGTCGGGGTGTGCAGAGTTGCCAGCCATTCACTCAGCCTCAGCCCTGCGGAAATCCCCTGCAGTGGGGTTTCCCAGTTCTCGTAATTCCATCTCACCAAAAAAAAAAGAAAGAAAGAAAGAAAAAAAGACATTTAAATACATCCCATGCATTTGTGGTTACAAGCTCGTTCTTCTGCACTCTAAGTAACATGCTTAACTAGGTTTTATCTAGAATGGTTTATCTGGTTCGGTTAAAACAAGATATGTGAGGCATTTCGCCTATTCCTTAAGCCTTAAACAAATGTCTCTAAGCTGGTTAAGACATTGCACAATGTTAGACTACTTCAAACTTCATCTCCTCGGGGCACGTTGGGTTGGTGGGAAAGTGGTACGTGACTTTTTGCCTTCTTGTCATCACGGTGAATGCTTGTGATGTGTTCCTCCAAGCTGTTTTGAGGGGCCTACGAGATGAGGTAGACTCTGTGCTCAGGACAGGTAAATAGGGAGTCACAGAGAGGTTCTGAAAATGCCCCTCTGATGTACTGTGTGAAGCTCTAGGTACTCACTTGTCAGCAGAACAATCTTTTGGATGGGAAAGGAAATTCTCACATACTCAGGGGCAAATGGAACTTACAAGTGGGAAGATCTAGAAGCTCAGAGACAGTGGGACTGACCCTGATGCTTTCAGCCAGAATCTTCACTTATGGGGACTGGTGGGTTTCCATGCCATACCCGTTGCTAAATATTTTTGTATTACCCTTGCACATGAGCATACCACTGGGAGGAGAGTAGAGAGGTGGGAGTGGTGGAGGTAACAAATTTAAGCTAAAGAAATGGGCTTGAGATGGGTACAAAGTTTAAAAGATAAGCTTGAAAAGAAATCAGGGTTCATGTAACAATTCTCAAACATCTCAGTATCATGATCCCTTCCTTAACTTAAGGAATTTAACTATTAAGGAACTTAAAGAGCTTTTGTTTATATGATTTATGTGTGTTAATATTTACTGTTAGAAATTAAAACTGAAAAATTATTGTAATATGTGAACATAAATAATATTTTTCATGAAAATTACCTACATTTTTCACCCCCAAAAAATAAAATAAGAAGATTGGCATTGTGTTGTATTTTTGGAAATTTATTTAATATCTGGCCTCAGAGAAGATGGCTAGAATCTCATCTCTATTTCTGTATTCAATTCGTTATTTAGGTTGTTTTCACTGAAGCATATAAGAAAATCCACCCCCTCACAGATACATAGCTGAAAAAGGCAAGACCTGATAGATTTCCAGGAAAAAACCCAGGGATACCCAGGGGTCCTCTGGCCATACTTTGAGGACTGTTAGAATAGTGGTTTTTATAATCTTGTTCCATCCTTTTTTTTTTTTTATTAAGTCTTTTATACATAGATCATAAATACATTTATGCCCATTTCAGTGAGTTGATTATTTGTACAAATTGGAGTGCTTACATCATACTAATCAGCATAGCTTTCATCTCATTTACCCAATTATAGCTTTAGGACATTTGCGTTCTACACATCATAGAACCAACTTGTACTTGCAATGTGCTCCATAGTTGTGGAATCTTGTTCCATCCTGATTGGACTTCTTTTTGAGACAGAGTTTCAAGCTGTCACCCTGGGTAGAGTGCTGTGGCATCATAGCTCACAGCAACCTCCAACTCTCGGGCTCAAGCAATCCTCTTGCCTCAGTTTTTCTATTTTTAGTAGAGATGGGGTCTTGCTTTTTGCTCAAGCTGGTCTTGAACCCATGGGCTCAAGCAATCCACGTGCCTTGACCGCCCAGAGCTCTAGGATTACAGGTGTGAGCCACTGCGCCCAGCCTGGACTTCTACTTTTACCTATACTGTCAAAAGGAGACTGAAGTTTAAAACTACAGGATTTTAAACCATAATATAAAATTTTTAAAAATCGGTCTGTGTCATGTACATATGCATAAGGTCTTAACTCTTTCTACCCCCACATTTGAGAAGTCAGCTTTGTTATAAAAGTCACTTGTTTTTAATTTGTTTGCAGTAAGAAAATTAGTTTAAAATAATTAGAAACAAATACTATTTCCTAGTATGTATATTTAATCACCAGAAATAGTTCATGCTTCCAAAGTCTGAAGACCCAGATATTCCTAACTATGTACTGTACAAATAAATGATATTAAAATATGTATCCCTGAATATGAATCAGTCTGTGAATTTTGTCGTCTTTTTTTTTTTCTTTTTCTTTCGAGGAACTGTGTCACATGAATTATAATGACTGCTGAAAATGCCTAGGAAGAAAAAAGAAACCCACTTGTTGCTCAACTGTTTCAAGCCCAATCCTGCTTAGCAAACCTACGTTAACCTAGAGGACTTGACGCTACCAAGGATCTGGGTGTGGCCACAAAAGATTGACCCTCAAAAATCTTACTGGAAGTACAGACATAGCCTTACCTTGAAAACAGCCCAGGGCAGTGTCCGTAGCTCAGTGGGTAGGGTGCTGGCCACATACAACGAGGGTTTCAACCCTGCCTGGGCCAGCTAAAACAACGACATCTGTTATAACAACAAAAAAATAGCTGGACATTGTGGCAGGCACCCATAGTCCTAGCTACCTGGGAGGCTAGGGCAAGAGAATCACTTAAGCCCAAGAGTTTGAGGTTGCTGTGAACTGTGATGCAATGACACTCTCCTAGGGTGACAGCGTGAGACTCTATCTCGAAAGAAAGAAAGAAAGAAAGAAAAGAAAGAAAGAAAGAAAGAAAGAAAGAAAGAAAGAAGGACGCCAGTTCTGCCTGAGATTTCTCATCAAGCCTCCGGCCCAGACACCTAACAGATCCCAGCTTTGTCCCTGAAAAGTAAAAAACACCTTCCTGAAAGTTTCTTGTCTACCTTTATTTGTATTCCATTCTGGTTTTTCAGGGTAAGGGATGACAGCAGTACTCAGGAGAAGGGGAGCGACAGAACTGATGGGAAGAGGGAGTGACAGAGGCGAGGCCCAGAGAAGCGCCCAGGGCGGCTTAGACGGCTCCAGGCAGCGAGGGCGGCTGGGGGAGCCCACAGAAGGAAATGGTACGCTCCAGCCTTTCTGCCTGGACATTGGGACCCGTTCAGGGTACTCGCCTCTGCTAGGGAAAGGAAATGCCAAGGAAGATGAAGGCGTCTGAGCCTCCTGAAACTAGAAAGGCTGCGCGGTTCTCCAGCCTGGGTTCGGGTCAGCCTGCGGGAGCCTGGTCTGAGAAGACGAAAATGGGACTGCGGCGGCTCCCCAAGGAGAAGCCTAGCCGACCCCCGGGAAAGGCGGAGAATTGAGCGGGCCTGAGCCCCCAGTTCTGAGCAGAACCTGTTCCTCGGGGTGGTGCCTGTGGCTCAAAGGAGTAGTGTGCCGGCCTCATATGCCAGAGGTGTTGGGTTCAAATCCAGCCCTGGCCAGAAACTGCAAAAAAAAAAAAAAAAAAAAAGAACCTGTTCCTCGAAGGCGAGGGGCGAGGGGGCAGGGCAGGGGCCATGCCCATCCTCACCGGGAGCGCGGATCGAACCTCCTGCCTTCCTGGACGGTCTGCACCGGGCCCTTCTCGCCCTCACGTGAGCGATCAGTGATCTGGCAACTCCGCACCTGCTGCGGACGAGCAGAGTCCCGCACGCGGGTGGCCGCGCGTCACAAAGGCGGCCCGGTACTCGGCGGCGCTCCTGGGCGAGGGCCAGGCGCGGACCCCGGGCGCTCGCAGAGAGTTGGCGTCGGAGCAGCGGCGGCGCGGGCGGGCAGGCAGGCGAGCGCCAGGTCCCTGCAGCCCAGATCGGGCGCCTCCAGCGGGTAACGCGCGAGCGCCGGCCACCGCACCCGCACGGGGCGGGACGGGCGCAGGCTAGGGGGGCGGTGGGACTCCTGCAGGGCCGCGCGGGGAGCGGAGGGGCCCTCCTCACCTGCCTCCTCCCTCTGTCCCGGGTGGTAGGACACCCTTAGGTTTCCTTCCCTGGTTTGCAGCTGTGTGAGCTGGTGGACCAAGCCTAGGTTTGGGAGTCCTAGCCTGGGTTTGAATGTCACCTCCCTGTTTACTATATGCTCTCTCCAGGAAGCCTTATGAACCTTCCAACACCCCCATTTCCGCATTTGTAAAATAGGTGAGTTCACATCATCCTGACAGGCAGGGATGTTGCAGAACATCCTTGGCACCAACTAATAGCAGACAACGCTTGCATATAGCACTGACCCTGTGCTGGGCACGGTCCTGCTGCTTTCAGTACATCTGCTCATTTAATCCTCCCAACACCAGGAGAAAGGTACGATTTCTACCTCTATTTACAGACGTGGGGACTGAGGCATAAAGAAACTAACTTGCCTAAGGCCACACAAGAGCAGCTAGGATCCAGCCCCCTAAGCTACACTGCCCCACAAGAGGGCTCCTGGCAATAACTTTTCTAGCCCACCAGACCTATTCTTCCAACCCCACCTCTTACAGCTTCAGCGTCTGATGATTCTTCCGACTTAGGAACTTGCCTCAGCTAGCCGTTTAGTTTAGCTTTTCTGGAGCACCTTCTAGAAGCTTTGCTCAGCGCCAGTGCTGTGCACAGGGCCCTTGCCTGGGGCGGTTTACAAGTGATTGAAGAGACATCCTTATTTCTTCACTTGTTAAATATTCAAATGCTTTCTCAAAAGCAGAAAGAGGATGTCACTGTCCTCAAGGGGTGTGTGAGTCCCTCAGGAGAGAAAGGCAAGGACACGAATTATATGAAGGGGCAGCCCCTGACCATTGGAGTCCAAGAAAGGGGAAGGTTGAATATGGAGATACTGGCTGGGAACCAACTGGGGCCCTGTGTCTTGGGTCAGAGCAGGTCGCTGTGAAATCCCTTAGGGAAATCTGTCCAGAAGTAGAGATGGGAGGGCCGGCTGGAGACTGGAGCCAAACTGTTCAGTGGATAGTGAAGGGAAGAGGGGGTAGTAAGGCCGAAGGTCTGAAGAAGTCTCTAGAAGGCCCCCCATTAGTTCACTGGGGTTCCACTGAGTGTTGGAGGAACCTTAGAGAGGATGGAGGTCAGGCAAGATACCCACTACAAGTTCTACTCAGCTGATAGATAGATGCATGGGTGGAATGTACACAGAGCCACATGAATGAATCCTACAAACATTAAATACACGTTTGCAAGTTGACAAACAAAACAACGCACATCAAACACACTGGAATAGTTGCATATGGGAGGGAGGGAATGGGACAGACAGAAGGCTAAAAGGGAATAAATGAACAAGTCAAACCGGAGAGGGGTCTTGCACAGACAAATAATCTCTGTCCTGACTTAAGGTACATGATTAACTTATCCCTCAGCACCTGAGGCCTAAAAAGTGGAGGTAGGAAAAGTACAGGAGAAAGAGTTAAAATGCCTAAGTTCTAGTCTGGGCCCATTACTAACTTGCTGTGTGACCACAGGCAAGTGCCTTCACCTCTCTGGGCATCAGTGTCCATCTTCAAAGAAATCAATTCTCAGGTCTCTTTCTACTCCTGCAGTTTTATAAGACATGATCAGTAATCTTGATTTCCTTGGTAAAGTAGCCAACAAAAGATTTATGGAATGGTAGAGCTTGAAGCTTGAGGAATGGGACCATGGGAGAAGCAAAGAAAACAAAGGGAGTTTGGGGGCAGGGGAAATTGAAAACTAAAAGTCAGGAAAATTTCAGCATGGTGCGTGTATTAGGCAGGCATTTGCCCAACTCTCCCCTGGGACTCCCTAGCGTGGCTGGAAGTACCACCTGCAATCCAGTAGTGGGGTCAGAAACTTCAATCCTCCCCACTGCTACCTTCACCAGTTGCCAAATGATGTCCATTAAAGAACTCACAGATGCATCAGCATTCCCACCACAACACCTGGACTATTGCATTGACGAACCTTCCTCTGCTCCCCCAGAGTGTCCTTCCTATACCTTACAGCACTTCTAGGCACATGACCCTTGAATCTCCACGGCTCGCCATGACCTCCACTGGGGTTCCCCACCCTTGTTCTGCTGCTCTCTGTACCTCCTGAATATTAACACAACCATCAACCCTGTAGCTCAAAACATACATTGGCTCTCATCCAGGGAAGGGGGCAGGCCATGTCAGAATTCTCAAATATTGGGGAAGGGGACATTGGGAATCTATGGCCCCTAGGACAGTCTTTACCACTTTGCTCCGAGCCCTCTGATCTAGCACCTCCTATGGCTCCCACTGGATCCTGTTCCTCTACTCCCTGCCTTACTTAAAAGTTAAACTCCAGATAATAAAACAATTTTTAGTTTCCTGAACATGAGTGCATCTCACACATACTCACACTTCTGTGGCTTTGCACAAATTGTTCCCTCTGTCCAGAATGCATCAGCCCATCCACCACCACCACCACTCGGTCAAACTAGTCTTCCTTGCAAATCCTGCCCACCCTTCAAAATCCGGCTTGCCCGGGAGGCTGAAGCAGGAGGATCACTTGAGCCCAGGTGTTCCAGGTTGTAGTGAGCTATGACACCACCACTGAGTTCTAG
The DNA here is from genome assembly GCA_963574355.1 of Loris lydekkerianus. Lineage (NCBI taxonomy): Eukaryota > Metazoa > Chordata > Mammalia > Primates > Lorisidae > Loris > Loris lydekkerianus. The sequence continues at coordinate 23,454 of CAUYPK010026463.1, read as the reverse complement.
TCCAGGCAACAGAGCAAGACCCTGTCTCAAAACAAAAATCAAAATACCCAGCTTGGATGTCCCCTCCTCTGAGCAATCCTTTCTACTTCCTCCCTTCCCAGACAGAATGAATCACCCTCTATTTGCGCCACCTCTGCCATGAGTCAGCCTGAACCTTTCCACTTTCCTCCCCGTGTTGTAAACGAATGCTGGTCGATGCCCCCAGATAGACTGTGAAATCCTTACAGGTGAGGACTGTATCATGAATCTATCATTGAGCCAGGCACAGTGCCTGATACACATGGGACCACAGAGAAAGGTAGTCCAATTAAGTTTAATTTCTATTTGGCAGGTAATGGCTCTTCATTTTTACTTCCCACAGAAAGCAAGTGATTGCTTTTCTTCCCTCCTTTTTGGAAGCCCTGCCTACCACCCATCTGCACTGTGCCGCTCAGGTCCTCGATGGATGAAGAAAGTGAGTTGATCCAGCCCCAAGACCAGAGCTGCTGGGCCACTCTGCCCGATGTGTGCCTGTGTCGTGTTTTCTGGTGGCTGGGAGACAGGGACAGGTCCAGGGCTGCCCTGGTCTGCAGAAAATGGAACCAGATGATGTATTCGGCCGACCTGTGGCGATACAGGACCATCACCTTTAGCGGGAGGCCTTCCAGGGTCCACGCGTCTGAATTTGAGTCAGCTCTCTGGTACGTTAAGAAGTTTGGTCGTTATCTGGAACACCTGGAGATCAAATTCCTGAATCCTTACAACGCTGTCTTGACCAAGAAGTTCCAGGTGACCATGCGGGGCCTCCTGTCATGCCTGGGCAGGAGTAACAACCGTCTGAAATCTCTTTCCATACAGCACCTGGAGCTGGACCGCCTGGTGTGGAGAAACAGCATCCGGAGCTCCTTCATCAAGAGCTTGAGCTTCTTCTTAAAGAAAATGGGCAAACACCTGGATTATCTCAACCTGAAAGGGGCCAGGCTGACTGTGGAGCAGGGCTGCCATGTTCTCAACTCCCTGAGCTACCTGAGGAATGAGAGTCTGGTCTCGGAGCTCAACATTGAGGATTACTTCAGCCACCACCTTGCTGTCTACAGCAGCCCCCAGTTCCACAAGACCATGGGCACCTTCCACAACCTGACGGCCCTGACCCTCAACTACAACTGTATCTCTGACGAGCTGCTGGAGAACTTGTGTGAGAACAACGCCAGCACCCTCTGGACCATAAACATCAAATGCCACATTCATGACCCTCACGGACAGGTCATCTGGGGCATGTCCTGGGCCAAGCTGGCCAGGCAGGCCACCAACCTGAAGGTGAACTTCTTCTTCGAGCGTGTGATGAAGTATGAGCGCTTGGCCCGGATCCTCCTGCAGGAGATCCCAGTCAGAAGCATCAGTCTGAGAAGCTGCTACTTCAGCGACCCCGACTGGTCGATGCGGCCCACTCTGATGGACCTCCTGCCCACCTTCCGGCACACTCTGCAGGTGGGTGGAGAATGAGGGAAGGGAAGACCTGTGAGGCTTCCGAGGGAAGCCTGCTGCTCCCTGCTCCCAGGTGGGGACCCACAAATTGAGGTTCTAGATGTTACCAAACTGAGCATCCTCTCCTTGAGACCACAGGGTCAACAACTGCTACTCACGCCCTACATTTGGGACACAAGGTCTGTTCTGGTTGGTTGTCATCTAAGGAAAGCCTCTATGTCTCCAGCTCAGAGTTGTGAAGCTGGAGCGAGCAGGTGCCTTGGCAGGTGAATAGCAAGGGGGAAGCCCCTTCCCACCTTTCTACCAGGTCAGGGCAGCACACAAGAGACTCAGTGCCTCCTGTGGTCAGCTCTCAGTAGGGGCCTGGTTATGGGGAAGATAGAATGGGGAGGACCAGAACAAACAAAAAGCCAAATTTGACTTAGGCAATTTGAGAGCTCAGAGGTTCTGAGATGTTCCCTAATCTAGCAGCTTTCCCATCTATAAAGTCAGAATCACTTTGCCCCTCCTGAAGCCCCCACAGCAGTTGTAACAATTGATATCAACAGGTTTATACACCACTATAGACAAGGATGGGCTGCAAGGTGTAATACCTTATTTGATACCCACATAACCCTGAGGCAAGCAGGGCAGACATTAGCCTGATCTGTGCTACAGAAGAACTTGGCAGTTGAATGCCTGGCTCACAGTCGACCAGCCAGTATTCTACAGGGCTGGGACCTACACCTTGGTCTCTGGACTCTAAGCACCCCACATCCAAATTCCAAGTTTTCAGCTGGCTGTCATACCTCCATGGTTAGGGGACTGGCCTCACACAGCAGGGGCAGCGAGTTAGAGCCTTGCGTGAGCATGAAAAACAAACAAAAAAGCTGGGCCTGGACATGATAAACAAGAGGGGTAAAAAAAAAGGCTGGGTGTGGTGGCTCACACCTGTAATCCCAGTACTCTAGGAGGCTGAAACGGGTGAATTGCTTGAGCTCAGGAGTTCAAGACCAGACTGAGCTAGAGTGAGACCTTGTCTCTAAAAAAAAAAATAGCTGGGCATTGTGGCAGGCACCTGTAGCCCCAGCTTCTTGGGAGGCTAAGACAAGAGGCTTACTTGAACCCAAGAGTTTGAGGTTGCTGTGAGCTATGATTCCACCACACTTTACTCAGGGCAATAGAGTGAGAGACTCCGTCTCAAAAAAAAAAAAAAAAAATTCCAAGTTTTGCAAACTTGAATAAGATCACCATCATTCTCAGATGTCTTCCTCTGAGAACCATAGGTCCAGTGACCCTTATCTAAAAAGGTCCCCAAACCACCATGGCTTTCAGCCCTAAAACTGGGTTAGAGAAATGTGGTGAGATGAGCCAGCCAGTCCCAGCATCTCTGTTCACACACATCTTCTTCTTTGGTGCTTTTCCAGAAATTAACTTTTGAGTTCAACAACAACCATGAGTCCCTGGACGAGGAGCTGCACCTCCTCATCTTATCCTGCAGGAAATTGTTTTATTTCAAAATCTGGGCTTTCCTTGATGTTAAGTTTGTGGAGCGGATCCTGAAAAGTCAGGAAGAGGGGCAGTGTGCCCTGCGCACACTCAAGGTAAGAGGATCGACGCTGGCTCCACACGACAGAGCAGGGGCGTCCAGGAAGGTGCTTTGGGCCCAGTGTGGAGGTCAGCATCTCTCCACTGGAAATTACCAATTTCAAGGAAGATAATTTGGAGCTCTCTTTCTTAGCAGTTAGGTTTGGGCTTTCTCTGACTCTGGCCGGGCTCAGTCACTCACACCTGTAATCCTAATACCCTGGGAGGCCAAGGCAGGTGAATTGCTTGAGCTCAGGAGTTCAAGACCAGCCTGAGCAAGAGTGAGACAGGGTCTACTAAAAAAAAAAAAAAAAAAAAAAAAAAAACAACTGAGGCAAGAGGATCACTTGAGCCCAAGAGTTTGAGGTCTCTGTGAGCTATGGTGCCACAGCGCTCTACCCAGGGTGACAAAGTGAGACTCTGTCCTAAAAAACAAAACTGTAAGCGTAGATCATTTGGATTATTGTTAAGTCCTGAATGACATAGTCACAATGTGTGTGTATGGGGGTGGGGGGGGTGTTTCTCTGTTGGCACAGGTGAGAATTTATACAAACAGATATGAGACAAATGAAGAGGACAGGACCCTACGGGACATTTACAGAAAGTACAGAAAGCTGATCGATTCAGAGCTTAACTATTTTGTCATCGCTTACGCCATGATGTAATGAGCACTCTCTGGAGGAAGAAAGCTAGGAGCACTTTGAAATTGAAAACCCAGTTCTTACACAACTCTACACTTGGAGCATCCCCACTCCCACCCCTTTTTCTTCTCTCTCTCTCTCTCTCTTTTGCCAGTTCTGCACCAACATGAATGACTCAGCACAGGCTGGGACTGCTGGTGATGTGAAGGCCCCAGGTGACTTTAAAGTGCTATCTTTACCAACTATCCTGGGGTGATTTCTCTTTTTGTCCTTTGGTTTTGCTTTTTGACACCTTCATTCAGCTACAGAACTAAAAACCCAAAAACACCCCAGAGTAGTTTCTTATGAGAGGATCCTGACTCCTGCTGACCTGGGCACCTGACAATGTGTGTGTTAACTACCCACTGAGCACATAGACTCACTTTTCTACTCAGTAACATCATCAGTTTAGAAATACTCTATATGCTGGCTGGCCAGCTGGCCTCCTGACCTTGACCTTGGTCGGGCCTGATCTCAGATGCATAGAATCCACCAGCCTGTCTGTGGGTGAAGCAGGAAGATCCTCACTTTTACAAGTGTCCTGCTAAGAGACGGAACTCCCTTCCCAAAAGGAACTCAGGATTTATGGGCCTTGTGGGCTTGGATTTCCTGCCTCTCTCCTTTTCTTGTGTCTCCTTTATTTTTCCATCCAAGCAGCACTGCACCCAGCCTGCTGTGACCACTCAGTCCCCGGAAGTGGGGCTGAACCAAAAGTGGCCATTACTCCCATATTTACGAAGGATTATTCGTAATGTCAGGGGGAAATGTTCCTAACGCAATATTAGGTGAAAAAAGGATACAAAGTGTATATTGAGTATGGTATCAATCATGTAAAATGCATATAGGTTATTTTTTTTTAAAGCACAGAAGTGCTTTAAAATATTAACAGTTATCTCTGGATGATAGAGTTATGGGTGGTTTTTATTGTCCTTTTTATGCTTTCCCATATTTTGCAACTTTTCTACGATGGCCATGTTATTTTTATAATTAGGAAAAAATTCTAGTGTGCTTTAAATAAGGAGTAATTATAAATTCCTGAGCCCGGGCCATAGCGTGTATTGCTTCTGGGTTGTTTTTGTACACACAGTGGCATATAGTTCTTTTTTATCAACAGCTATGAATTAATAAAATCTCAGAATACTTTTAACAAGTGACTCATTTTAGACTTTGTGTGTCCTGGTTTTTGCATGCTGCATCCATGTTTATGTTTAGCTTCTTGGTCCTTTGTTAAAATTCATACTTATCTAGTGTTTTTCAGTGTTCACATTCACTCTGCCATCCGAATCTCCCCACAATGCTGTTTGGAAGACATGCTTCCCATTTCACAAATGTTCAGAAAAGATCATCCTGGTGAAGAGAAGGGGTCTCCACCAGGAGGGAGCTTTTAGCTTCGATGGGAGAAGGCACCTTAAAGTGTCATAATGCTCTGAAACCAGAAGGGCCCTGTGCAGTAATCTAGCACTGTGTGGATCAAAGAGGAGGTGATTTGTGAGAAGTGAGAGGGAGCCTCAGCTGAAATCAGACTGCCTGATGGATGGATCGGTACAATGGTTTCTCTGTAATGCAGAGCAGATCCTTTCACCCCCAAACATGGAATCTGAGTATAGATGACTCTTTTATGAAAAACGCATTAACATAAATAACATTTTTATGGAAATATTTTCAAAAACGGAATACATTTTACAGTTTAGTGAATCTCTGTCACGTCGGGCTGAAGAGCAGACAGCTGAATTCTTATCCCTGCTTCTGCATTTGGTCTGTTACAATGTCACACACCACTGTGTATGACCATAGAGACCCCAGAAAATGCCAGGAAGAGTGAGTGAAAAAGGCACATTACATCTGGGTTTCACTGTTAAAAATAGTTGTGACCTCATGGATCCCTTGATAAAGGGATGGTAGGTACCCTCAGAGATTCCTCAACCACCCAGAGAACTACTGCAAAGACATTCCAGTTGCCCCAAAGAACTGAGACAGGGTCAAGACCAGGAAAATCCTAGTGAAAAATGCAGAGCAGGTCTCCAACCCCACCTATTTTTAAACAAATATCATTCGTTTTTTAAATGGCCACATTCAGAGGCCCACTGGTAGATGGAGACAGCCAACAGACCTGTGACTCTCTATGCTCCTCAGAGTAACAGCTTCCTCATGCCTCTACCCCCTTTTCCCATAAGAACGGGAGGGTAAAGGACTGATTCCCACAGCCTCCTCATGCTGAGAGTCTGAAAAGAGCACCCAGCTCTTTGCAGAAACACACAGGAGCACCCCAACATGTCCCTATCCCATGTTTATGAGCAGGAGACACATTCTGCCTCCCTGGGAGCTATTGGTTGGACCTAATGAAGCCCTAGGGACAAAGTGACTGAGGCCACGCCTCCTGAATGCCCAATTTGCAAGACTCATATATTGCTATCTAATCTGCAAAGTGATGGTATTTAGAGGGGGAGCTTTTGGGAGGTGATTAGGTAACGAGGGTGGGGCCCTAGTGAATGGGATTGGTGGCCTTATAAAAGAGACCCTGGAGTGCTCTCTGGCCCTCTTTCTGCCAGGTAAGGATACAGGGAGAAGTTTATAGTCTGCAACCTGGGTAGCACCCTAACCAGACCCCAACCACACTGGCACCCTGATCTCAAACTTCCAGCTTCCAGAACTAGGAGAAATACATTTCTGTCATTTATATGCCACCCAGTGTACAACATCTTGTTATAGCAAGAACCAAGATATAGTTTACAAGGAATAAGGCTATCACCAAACCAAGGTACAAACCACTACACACAGGCAAATGGACAATATAAACGCAGCATTTTGTTTTTGAAAAGACTCTCAGGGATAGACTGATGACTCTCTGGACTGGAACAGTCCTAAGCCTGGGTTCTCTGTCTCTTTAAGTCATTATTTGTGTGACTCTGAGTGAGTTCCTTATCTGCTGAGGTCTTAGTTTCTGCTCTCTGTAAAATGGGGGGAGCTGAGCAGCCCCATGTCACCAAGGACCTTGAGACGCAAATATGCTGGGATGGAGTCTGTGATGCTGCTGGGCATAGAGGTACATGACCATATTCCAGGGCCCCGAACCTCGCCTTTGGAGCCAGGCTGCCTGGGTGAGTCCTGGCCTGCCACTGCTTGCTGTGTGCCCTTACTCAAGTATTTAACTTCCCCAAGTGTCAGCTACTCTGTAAATCGAGACATAAATTATTTAATACATGCACTACAGTACATAAGCCTGGCCTATGGGTATTCAATAAACATTGGCTTTTATTTAATGAAGGGACAGACTCAAAAAAGAAGTTGACTTGCTCAGTGTCACATAGCCAGTTTGTGACAGAATCAATTCTATACTTTCCAGAGTCAGAACCCAGGACTCTCTTCCAGCCAATAATAAAATGAGAAAAACACAATTCCTCTCACTTCCCCCAGACAGTTCATGCCAGACAGATAATTAAGGTGATCACTGGGTGAGTGTTCACTATGTGCAAGACATTAATTCACCTAGTTTCAAGGAATCCTTACACAGTTCTAGAAGGGAGAGACTACTGTTTACCTCTTTTAGAGAAAAAGAAACTGAGGTTTTGCCATACTAATACCCTGGCCACACATTTAGGAAACACTGGAAGTGAGCACCAAAGAGCTGTGCTCTTAAATCAACATACTGTCCCCAGAGCATGAAGATTTGGGGTTAATGTTCTGCAAGTCCATCAATCAAAAGAACAGGAGAGAAAACTTCTGTTTTACTATGTTTAGCTTAGAAATGTTTCTGTGTAAGATGGAACTCTTAAGAACCAAGTATTTTGAGTAAAATAGGTAGGAATAAAAAATCTTTATGATGCTTTTAGAATGATGAATGTTATTATTTCAGAAAAACATCAACTATAACTTGAAAGAAACAATTTTTTATAAATACAAAATACCCCTTTTCTTTGATGGGTACTTACCCCTTTATAAACATATTACCCAAACAGCAATTCCACAGAGGGGACTCACAGAAATTTGTATTTGCAACTCAAAACTGCAGAATCTTATTATTTCATAGTTCATTGGCTGAATATCACACATGGAGAAAAATCATGCTGTGTAACTTCACTGGGTGGTGCTCAGAAAATTAAAATTAATCTGATTTCTATTTCTCTGTATTTGCAAAAAAAAAAAGCACAGATTTTTAAAAAAATGATCAAGACACACACATATACAGTCTTAAATGTGCAAGTGGAATGAAAGTTCTTGGAGAACATGAATTTTTGCTTTGTTTATTGTGAATTTCAGGGCTAGAATTGTACCAGACACAGAAAAGGCCATTACCATTTGTTGAACAAATTAAAATAAGATCTTTTTCAGAGTGGATTCTGCCTTTTTTTTTTTTTTTTTTTTTTTCAGTAGGAAAGCATTTTGAAGTAATACATTTTTTTGACCCATGTTACAGAGCATTAAGACAAATACAGTAGAACCTCCGTAGTTGATCACCTCCCTACATTGATCACCCCCTTAAATTGACCTAATTTTTATAGACCAGACATGTACCACATGTACATATCAGTAGAGTAGGCCTAGTCCCTTATGTTGACCAGCTCTGTATATTAACCAGTTTGTTAAAGTCCCCTGGGTGGTCAACTTAACAGAGGTTCAATAGTGTCTTTTCTATAGCAGCCATTAAGAACACAATTAATTTAACCAACTCTGCTGTGTACTTTTAGACAAGGACCTGGTAACATAAGGCATTTTCAGCAAGAAGAAACCTTACAAATCACCTCACCAGCCCCTCTGACCCCCACCTCAATGTCCTCTCTTCACAGATGAGCAAACTAAGGCCCAATGAGGGAAGGGGACTCAGTTACTAGGAAAGCTGACTCTAAGGGCAGTTTAGGGAATGTATCCAAGCCTTTCTCTCCAATCTGTCCCCATCAGACTCTTTCTAGACCACAGTCTAACCTTGTCACTCAATGTCATCCACAGCTTGCCTGTGATTGAAGAATAAAACAACCTTAGAGAAATACAGATTCAGGAAGGAATGACAAAGATATTTACTGAAGGACTGTTAGTAACAGCAGAAAATTAAAACCAACTAAAAAGTCCAACTGCTTGGAAAGGAGTGACATAAACTCTAGTATTTCCGTGTGGTGCAGCAATTTAAAAGCTCAGGCGGATCTTCAGGTTTTGACATGAATATCCTTCAAGAAACATCAAGTGAAAAAGGTCAACTGAAGGGCAATACATACAAGTTGATACCATTTATGTTTTGCTGGGCAGAGATTCCCAGGAAGTCCGCCCGCCCCCCATCCTCATACATCACGCAGAACGCACTCCCTGAGGTCAGATTCACAGCCTTGACCTTGTAGCAGAGCCAGCTAGCCAGCCAGCCGAGGCTCCTCCGGCGCTCCCCTCCCGGCCACCAGGGTTCGCCCCACTCCTCGCCCTTCCCCCACCCAGCCAAGACAACCACCCGGGAAAACGATCCTGGCACGTAGGAGCCAGTCCTGCCCGCTGCTTCCTTCCAGGAACTGGATCTCCCGCTCCACCTCACTCGGCACTTCTCCTCTAGAGCGACAGAGTGGGACGCTGGAAGACCCAGGGTGCCTTTCGCTATTGTTGAGGAAACCCGAGAACAACCAATTTCATTAGAAGCAAGGCGTGGGAGGGGACGAACTGGAGAGAGGAGGGCCTGAGGCGGCCCTGGTCCCGCCCTCAGATACGCCCCCAATTCCTGATTGGCCAAGGCATAGGTCCCCGGGCCACGCCCCGCGCTCTCGGGAGCCTTAGGTGAATCGGCTGGAGGACCTTCGCGCCTGCTGCTTCCGGGAAACCCCCCAGATCGCCCCTGCCCGATTATATGCCTGTCTCCAGAACTTTACTGGAGTGTATGATTTGACACCAGTCCACGTCTCCGATCTCGGCTTGTACCACTTCTTTTCTCCAGCCACACTGGCCTTTTCTTTGTTCACTAAAAATGAGATTCTTTTCCCCAGACACTCGCAAGACTGACGCCTTTGTCTCAGCTCAAATGTCAGCTCATCAGAAAAGCCTTCCCCCACCACTGATCTGGCCCGCCAATTCTGACGCTTGCCCTTGCAACACCCTATTTCTGCCAGGGTGCTCTCTACTCTCTGGAAGGGCTTTGCTGTTTATGTGTACTCCCTGACTCCTGGTTGGGCTTCAAGAGGGCAGACAGCTGTCTTGTTATCCTCTAACATCAGCGCCTAACATAGTCCCTGGTACTATAAATAGGAGCCCAGTAAATATTTTCTGTGTTAATGAATTAATGAATGACTTCACACGCATACCCTGATACCACAGGCCTGGTGTGTGACAGAGGTGACTATACCTTTGCTGACTCGCTGAAGAATGGCTCCACCTGTGCAGAGGGCATAGCTGGAAGCATTGAGGTCTGCATTAGCGTCCTCACAAGGGAATAAACAAGCAGTTGCATAAACAAACAAATCCTCCCAGCTCAAGGGCATCAGCAAGAGTCTTCCTAATTATTACATTGTTAAAAAACGGCTTGCCGGTGGCACCTGTACAGCGGGTAGGGCACCGGCCACATAAACCCAGGCTGGAGGGTACGAACCTGGACCTGGCCAGCTAAACAACAACTGCAACAAAAAAAATAGCTGGGCGTTGTGGAGGGCCCCTGTAGTCTCAGCTACTTGAGAGACTGAGGCAAGAGAAATGCTTAAGCCCAAGAGTTTGAGGTTGATGTGAGCTGTGACTCCAGGGCACTCTACCACGGGCAACATCATGAGGCTCTGTCTCAAAAAACTTCATGAAGGAGTTTCCAAGTGAAAAAAATACTTGGAGACAACAGATCCTGGTTTCAGGATCTGAAAGCCTGAGATTCAATTAAGAGCTTCAGTCATTCATTAAAACATGGGCAATTCATCACACAGCTGTGTGACCTCTGGCAAGTCAGTTCATGTTCCTGTGGCCTTCTTTCCTCATTTGAGATCCTGTTTGTGAAACTCCTTATAACATGTAAAGCCCTGTGGTAAGGGGATGGGAGAGCTCCCTTGAGAGCTGGAGCCTGCCTGGCCTCACTGACTCTGCCCAGATTGCTCAATGCACAGCCCTGCTGCGTGCCAGGCCTCAGTCTTCCCATCTGTAGGATGAGGAGGTTGGACACAATCATGGGGACCTGGGAGTGGGATGCTCTGTTCCTGGACACCTCGCTTTGGGCAAAGGATGCATCCCTCCCAATTTTTACTTAATCACAATTCTCAGTAAAGTTTTGACAAAGGTACTGGAAAGAAAACAGAGAAAAAGAGAAAGTGGACAAAAATAATGGGCTAGCTGATCAGTGTCTCCACCCATACTTGGCTCTGAGATGGGTGATCAGTTAGGATGCATTCCCATCTCAGAGCCAGCAGACTCCACAGTGGCTTAAACAAAGAAGGCTTCTGTTTTTTGTTTTTTGTTTTTCTCACTAATAGGAAATCTGGAGTTAATTGGCTGTTGGTTTTGCTGTGGTGCTCCCCAGGGTTAGCACTCATATATCTACACTTCTCTCAACCTTTCCTGACTGTCTCCAGAGGCTGCTGCAGCTCCAAACACCTCAGCCCTTGTCCAGGCAGGAAGAAGACGTAGAAGAGACAGCACCAGTCTGGAAATCTCTTCCTGAAACAGCTAACCAGCTTCTGCTTTGGATTCCTTGGCCAGAACTGGATCACATCGCCACCCCCGATAAGTCAGAAAACAGCCCCAGTCCCAGCCCATCCCCCTAGCCCACCCCTCAGTCAAACAGCCATGGCCTGGGAGTTCCAACTCTCTTGGGTGACAGCCACAGGAAGCCAGTGGGCGTCAGTGAGCAGAAAGTAGAAGGCAGCACAAGGCCTCTTGAGTGTCTCACAGAACCTAAGGGCCTCAGGAACCATCTGGAGCAGAGGAAAGGAGAGCTGCAGGGGTTGCAGGGAGCTCTCTGTCTCTCTTTGTTTTAGGGCATTGGTTTCCACTGTTCCTTTTGCTGCAGGAGGCTTCTGGCTCTCTGTTTCCCATACACAGAACAATGGCTGTCATTCATGCTCCAAAGCCTATGTCTCTTCTATTCAAGAGAGCAGCCAGGTGGAACTGACATCTCCTTGTCTCAAGTCCAAATTCCTCAGGAGAGGACCTCATTGGCCCAACTTTCATGAGCTGCTTCCTCCTGGCCTGGGCAGCTGGGGCAGGGAGTGAGGAGAGGTGCCAATGTGGTATTCCTTCCAGATCGTGTGGAAGGGGAGCGACAGTCCCTGAAGGGGCTGACACAGTGGACTGCAGGAGTTTGAATAGAAGCAAGAAGTCATCTTGTTGCCTACTTAGAGCTCTGCTTCACATTCAGAAGCAATGTCCCCACATACTCCGGTCCCAATAGGGCCACTCGCTGGCTTTCCTTCAATGTTTATTAGTTAAGGTCCTTAAGTGAGAAGTGACAGAGAAAAACCACTGGAATCTTAAGCAAGAACGGGACTAGATTGGAGCATCTCGCAGAAAGATTTGGTTGTTGAGCCTTGTGTGGGAGGATCCAGGGAGGCTTGGAGAATGCAGCCACAGGAGTCTGTGACCCTCCTCTCCAAAGCCCTTGAGTCGCTCCCAGCCTTTGTGTGTTTCAGTTTCAAAATCCTGAGTCCCAGGAGGCAGACTCTGGACAGTCCACCTGGGTCAACAAGTGGCAGCCAGGGAGAGCATCTCATGATACAGATGTGGTCACAGAGCCCTCTTGTGTATATTTGGGTGTGGTTCTCAGAGAAGAAATTACTGGGGGCTGGGAAGTTAGCTCATGCCATATGGAGAAGAGCCCTGAGTTTGGGGCCAAGAGCCCATCTTTGTCTGAAACTCTAGGATGACCCTGGGTGGGAATGCTGTTTTCCCCTGTTCCTCTCTGAACCTCTGTGTCTTAGCCAACTCTAGCTGCTATAATAAAATACCAGAGACTGAGCGGCTTACACAACAAATAACTATTTCTCAACAAATAAATATTCATCAGATATTTAGTTCTGGAGGCTGGAAAGGCCAAGACAGAGGAGCAGGCAGATTTAGTATCTGGTGAGGGCTGGCTTCCTGGTTCATAGATGGCGCCCTCTCACGGCGTCTTCAGGTGGTGGAGGTAAGAAACAAGCTCCCAGGACTCTTTTAAGGACACTTCTAAGGTCCTCCCATTCAGAACTCCACCCTCATGACCTCACCTAATCTTAATCACCTCCCAAAGACCCCACCTCTTTTTTTTTTTCTTAATTTATTGTTTCAGGTTCATTGAAAGTACAGAGAATTAGGTTACACTGGTTGCATTTGTTAGGTAAAGTCCTTCTTGTAATTGTGTCCTTTCCCCAAGAGGTGTACCATACACCATAACCCCATCCCCTTCCCTCCTCCCCTCTCCCCACTCCCTTGTTCCCCTGCCCCCCACGTAGAATTGATTTGAGATTTTCTCCTATGTGGATATGTATTAGATTGTCCACTGGCTCCATATGAGAATTGAGTACATTGAATTCTTGCTTCTCCATTCTTGTGATGCTTTACTAAGAAGAATATATTCCAACTCCATGACCCACCACTGAATACTGTCGTGTTAGAGGGTAGGGCTTCAACATATGAATTTGAGGGCTCACAAACGTTCACATCATGACATCCTGTTTCCTGTACTGAGTAACCACAGTGGTCCCGAGCAGCTCTCACAGGAGTGCCATCCTGTCCACTCACACATCCTGTCTCTAGATTCCCCTACCCAGGATCTAAAACTTTGGGATTTTCTCAGAAGGCTCTGAGGTTTTCAGAAGTTAGAATTATTGGTGAGATTTTCAGATTGTCATAGATTTAGCCCTCACAGACCCACACACTCTACCAAGTGGCACTGGCAGGTGGTATTTATTGAAGGTCAAGGACTCCAAAATATTCATACTGAGGGCTTTCCCGTGGTCTCAGGAGATTGTGAGGGAAGGGTTTGCATCAGCTTGAACCACCATTACCTTTCAATTTGGCTGTTACTGACGCATTAACCTCACTGCTAACATAAAGCCATCCTCTCCCTTAATTCCAATTGTCTCAACAAATCTGAGAGATGCTAACTTTCCCCAGTAAAGAATCTGTGCCTAACTGAGCTCTTCCTTTCAAATGCCATTTGTAACATAAGGCATGCAATGGGAAGTGTTTTATAGAGAAACTGTCTTCTTCAAGGATTTTAAGAAACATACCAGGGGCTGAGAGCCACAATTCATGCAAGGCTCAAACCAAGCTACCCTGTGCTTCATAATGACTTCATGACCCAATAGGCATACAGGCAAACAGGTATTGATAAGACCATTCTGCTACTTCCATTCTGGGGCTTCTGTTTTCCCAACTGTGTGAGGGCTAAGTTGGACTAGATACTTTTCAAAGTTGCTTTCAGATTTATGCCTCCAAGTCATTCATTTTTTAGGGCCATCTGCCACCTTGAAAGAAGCCAACTGGGAATCTCGTAATGTTGACTATAGGCTCACACGTAATACATGGGGAGATGTTTTACCATTTCTTCTCTGACCTCTCAGCTTTTCTTAGTCCTTGCAGCACGGTATGAACCAGCAGAGAGCAGAGGTTAGCCTATTTCTTTTCAAATAACAGGCTAAGATGAGCTGACTCTCTGGAGCATCCATCCTGCTGGCCCAGCACCTCAAAACATGGCATCTGTGGCACCATGCTTTCCTGGCTTTCTCTAGCCCTGAGGATGCGTCAATCAACCTGGAGGTGGGGAGTTCCCAGGGCCCTGGCCTCCCCATGCACTTCAAGCTCTCATGCATTTCCCTGGCCAGTGGCTCCTCCTGCCTCTCTGGAGATGTCTCCCAGCTGTTTTGCAGCCACAGACTCTTCAGACTCAGCAAGCGAGCTCAGTCTTTCACTCCCCAGCCCACCCATAGGAGGAGAAGTCCTTCTCTTCCTACGTTCCCTCCTGGCAAATGGCACCACCATTTGCCCGCTGCTCAAGCCAGAAATGTGGGAGCCACCCCCAACTCCTCCCTCTCTCTTAACCTGTGTAACCAATTAGCCACTAGCCACCTGACCCTCACATGTACTTAGGATTGTTGCAATTTCTATTGCATGTCTTAACTTGGTCTTTCATGTGTCTAGCTGTGTATCAGGCTTCCTACATGGCCTTCAGGGCTCCAGGTTCACTCTCTGCCCATGCCCCAGCCCCCACCCCATCTGAAAGCACCCTGCTCTTTTCAAGCATCTTTCCACCTCCTGCACTGTCCTCCCCACTGCTTTCCTCCACGACCTAATTTCCACTCGTGTCCCATAGTTGGTGCTCACCCACTGGTAATCATTGTTTCCACAGTGTCACCCTAAAGGTGACCCCTCCAGAAGCTTCCTCTGATCCACCCCCACCCTGAGGCTGTCCACACAGTTACCTGTCCTTGCACTGTGACGAAGTCATTGCTGCAGCTTCACCTGTCCCCTCACTTTTCTTGCTATGTGACATTGAGGGAGGAGAAATAAATCTTAATTCTTAATAATCCCAAGAAAGCAGGAGGCAGCTGCAGAAGAACTCCTCCGAAGATAACAGCAAACTTTACACTGAGCTAAAATAACCTTGAAAAAAAACCTCTGCAAACAATAACAACACCCTGGAATCTAACATCTGTAGCCATAACTAGGTAGCTGATATTGAACTGAAGAAAAAAAAAGCATAAAAGAGTTTGGAAAAAACTATTTCCCAGAACTCAGCATTTTACTGTTTGAGGCAGCTGAGTTCTCTCTGGAAATTAAAGGTTCCTTCCACTATATCAGCAGTTCTCAACCTGTGGGTCGCAACCCCTTTGGGGGGTCTCCTGCATATCAGATATTTACATTATGATTCATAACAGTAGCAAAATTACAGTTATGAAGTAGCAAGGAAAATAATTTTGTCGTTGGGGGTCACCACAACATGAGGAACTGTCACGGCATTAGGAAGGTTGAGAACCACTGCTCTATATTGTTGGTGTGTCTGTCAGTTTTAATTCATTGTTTTCCTGCAACATTTCTGGTTCCCTGACCGGGAAGATGAGCAGGCGAATTGGGACAGAGAGACTCTGGGGGCTTCCCTATGCCAGGTGTAGCACCCCCTGGGGTACTGCCCCGTGCTCTGACTGACAAAGTTCCCTAAGAGTGCTCCCAAGCTGATTACACAGAGGGGGGCCTCAGCAGAGGCCTCAGCAGAGGCGGGGAGGCCCCACGGCCGTCCTCTGCAGGGGACAGCTCACCAACAGAAGAATGAACATACAAGCGGAGTGCACAGACTTAGGTAAGGAGAGCTGGATTTAAAAGGGGTATAATACTAGTAAAACCCGCTCCTAAGAGTGGAAGAAGAGCTTGATCACCTCCTTGACGCAGGAGCCTCAGTAAAAAGGGACAGGAAAAGGAACTGACCCCTCAGGGGGCCTCAGTCAGAGGGGCAAAAAAGAACAGGAGGAGAGATTGACCTCCACGAGGTAGAAGGCCTCAACAAGAATGGAAGGGATTGGGAGGAATTGTTTAGTCTCTGCGAATAAGTGGTGCGTGAAAGAGTAAGTGACTGTATAGCTTCAGGACTGGTTAGCCATGGGCCCTAACCTGCGGTTCTATAGAGACGTCATAAGGCATAAGGGTTGCTGCACAGCTACAACCAGGCCTGGGGTTTATATGGGTGCACCTTAGCTAAGACGCTCCTTAAAGCCTCGCAAAAGGCATAGCCCACAGGGTGCCTGAGAGATCTTCAAACCACCCCGCTTGTTTGTCTGGGCCACAAGGATAAGTTCTGCGCCATCTAAGGAAATTCCCCTAGGGTAAATGGTTCAGAATTTTAAGAAAGGCTTTGTAGAGGACTATGGAGTCACTATGATCCCCAAAAGGTTGGAAAAACTTTGTGAGCTAGAATGGCCATCCTTTGGAGTAGGCTGGCCACCAGAAGGGAGTTTAGATGTAAGTCCAGTAAAGAGGGTATGGAGAAGAGTGACCGGTAGGTGTGGACACCCTGGTCAGTCCCATAGACAGACATTTAGCTGATAGTGGTAGAGCCACCCTGGTGGCTGAGAGGACAGGAGGCAATTGCAATGGTGACGAAAGCAGAAGAAAAAAAGATTAAAAGACCTGGTGATAAATTAAAAGGCCAAGTACAAACAGATCCTAATCCAGAGGACCCACTCCAGACAATATGAGACAGCCAGCAGCCCCTCTGAGCCCAAAAGTCCATCAGGAGAGTTTGATGGAGATGAAAAGGACGCAGTAGATGGTGATCTTGGACAACCTAACCCACCTAAAACTCCCCCACTAGCTGCCAAATTGAGACCAAAGCCAGAAACTCCAAGAAACCTGATATGCCAGTCTGGACAAGGAAGGGCATTGGCAAGAAAGGAGGGTACTCATGTACCAACCGTTCACTTCTACTGATTTATTAAACTGATAAAACAACACATCTTCTTATACAGAAAAGCCACAAGCAGTGGCGGAGCTCATGCATACCATATTTCAAACCTACCATCCTACGTAATTGCCACCAGCTCTTAATGTCCTTGTTTAGCACTGATGAACGCAGGTGAGTATTGAAGATGGCAACAAAGTGGTTAGAGGAAAATGCCCCGGGAGATTATCAGAACCCACAGGAGTAGGCCCGGGCTCATCTACCTGGTGAGGACTCCAGGGGACCTCCAAGGAATGCAGAGATTGATCACACACTGAGGTGCAATTTTACAAGGATTATGGAAAGGGGCCCAAAAGGCCACTAACCTCCATAAAGTGTACGAAGTTTTGGAAGGAAAAGAGGAAACGTCCAGGACTATTTCATGAGCGCTTATGTGAACTATTCCGCATGGACACTCCCTTCGACCCAGACAAGCTGGAGAGCCTGAGCGTGGTACACATGGCTTTTGTAAGCCAAAGTGCAGAAAACATAAAAAGAAAACTTCAGAAACAACAAGGGTTTCTTGTTGTGAAACTAGTTGTGAGCTACTTTCCATAGCTCACAAGGTGTTTGTAAACAGGGATGCTACTTCTAAGAGGGAGGCAGGAAAAGAAGAAACCAGGCAGTTGACACATAAAGCTAATGTCATAGATTGTCCTCAGCAATCGGGGGCAGAGGAGGAGGCAGCTATAGGTAGCCTCTTGCCAGAGCAAGAGGATGAAGGACACCAAGCAACCTCCCTTTTCGACTGCAAAGGAACCAGTGTGCCAACTGCAAAGAACGAGGTCACTGGAAGAATGAATGTCCATTAGCTGCTAAAGGGGAGGAGGTGGAACCTAAGGCTCTCCACCCCACCATCTAGTCAAAAAAGCCTTCAATCTAGCTATGGACTCCTTATGGACCAAGCACCCCCACCGAGCCTATGGTTAGAATGAGAGTAGGGAGCAAGAATACGGACTTTTTAGTAGATACTGGTGCAGAATACGCTGTAGTGACTAAGCCTATAGCCCCTCTCTCCTCCCAGACCATAGATATAATGGGCGCAACTGGAAGCAGAGCCGCCTAACTTTTCTGCTTACCTAGAACCTGCAGCATTGGAGGACATTAAGTGACTCATCAGTTTCTCTGTATGCCAGATTGCCCATTGCCCTTGTTAGGGAGAGACTTACTAAGTAAACTGAGGGCCACGATAACATTTACTGACAAGGGAACTGTTGATCTCAAAGTTCCTACACTGTCTATTGTTAACTGTAACTGTGCTCCAGGAAGAAGAATGGAGATTATTCATGAGGCCAGAACAAGAAAACTTAGAGTCAGAGTTAATTGCTAAGCGGCCTAAAGTATGGGCAGAGGACACACCTCACCTGGCCACAAACCAGGAACCTGTATGTGTGGAACTAAAGACAGGGGCACAGCCCGTCAGATAAAAGCTAATGACAGGTCCAGTATCCAATGCCAAGGGCAGCACTGGAGAGAATTCAGGCCCCTTTAAACGGGCTAAGGTCTTATGGAATTATCTGCTCCCACCAGTCACAATGGAACACCCTCTTTTGCCAGTACCAAAGCCAGGGACCTCAGAATGTCACCCTATACAGGACTTAAGACTAGTTAATCAAGCTACTGTAACTTTGCACCTGATAGTGCCAAACCTGTACAGTCTGCTTAGCTTGGTATCAGCAGAGGATCCTTGGTTCACTTGTTTAGATTTGGAAGATGCCTTCTTGGCAGCGCCCATAGCTCAGCGGGTAGGGTGCTGGCCACATTCACCGAGGCTGGCTGGTTTGAACCTGGCCCAGGCCAGCTAAACAACATTGACAACTGCAACAACAAAAAATAGCCAGGAATTGTGGTGGGCACCCGTAGTCCCAGCTACTTGGGAGGCTGAGACAAGAGAATCGCTTAAGCCTAAGAGTTTGAGGTTGCTGGGAGCTGTGACACCATGGCACTCTTCCGAGGGCATCATAGTAAAACTCTGTCTCAATAAAAAATAAAAAGAAAGATGCCTTCTTTACAATCCAGAGTGGGTCTAGTAAGTCAAGCTGTTTGCCTTCCAGTGGGAAGACTCCTAAAACAGAGTTGTTTGACAACCTGGACTCGGTTGCCACAGGGTTCAAAACCTCCCCTACGATCTTTGGGGAGGCACTGGCCAGGGACCTGTCAACTTTTCCTGCACAATAGTTACAGTGTACCTTAGTCCAGTGGTTCTCAACCTTCCTAATGCCACGGCCCTTAAATACAGTTCCTGTGGGTCGCAACCCACAGGTTGAGAACCACTGCCTTAGTACAATATGTGCATGATTTACTATTAGGGCATGAGACTAGGAAAGGATGTGCTCAAGGAACTGACACATTAAAACATTTAGAGAATTGTGGATATAAAATTTCCAGAGAGAAGGCACAATTATGCCAACAACAAGTACAATATCTGGGATTCATCACAGCAAAAGGCCAGAGGAGCTCGGGTCTGGAGAGAAAGCAGGTGTTCCCAAGGCCAGGCAGTGGTTGTGAGAATTTTTTTTAGGGGCAGCCATTGCCTATGGATTCCAAATTTGCCACAGAGGAGTGATAAAGAGCTCCTAGTATGGGAGGCCCCCAGGAAAAAGCATTCTGAGCCATTAAAGGAAAGCTAATGACAGGTCCAGCACTTGGCCTCCCAGACTTAACTAAGCCTTTCACTTTGTCTATATCAAAGTGGGAGTTTAACACAGATCCTGGGGTCACGGGCTCGCCCTGTTGGATACTTGTCCAAACAATTAGATGGAGTAGCTAGAGGCTGGCCGCCCTATCTAAGAGCTCTAGCAGCAACAGCTCTACTATGCAAGAAGCTGATACACTGACCTTAAGACAAAACCTGACAGTGAAAGTGCCTCATGTGGTTGTCACCTTAATGCTCAATGAACTCAAAAGGACATCACTGGTTAGTGAATGCCAGGCTTACCAAATATCAAAGTATATTGTGTGACAATCCCGGATTAGAAGTTACTATATGTAACATGCTCAGTCCGGCACCCTGATCCCTGTCAGTGATGCTCCTTTAAAATATGATTGTCAAGAAAGAATGGAGCAAGTCTATTCCAGCCACCCAGATTTATGGGATGAGCCCTGGACAAAACTGGGTTGGACTTTATTTGTGGATGGTAGCAGTTTTATAGATGCCTTTGGTCATCAAAAGACAAGATGCAATAGTTACAGACAGTGAAGTAATAGAAGTTCAAGGGTTCCCACTTGGGACATCTTCCCAAAGGCAGAATGATAGCACTCATCAGGGCTCTGGAATTAAGATAAGACAGTCAACATTTATACTGATTCCAAGTATGCCTTTTTAACCCTGCATGTGCATGGTGCACTGTATAGAGAAAAAGGACTATTAAACTCAGCTGGAAAACAAATTAAATATCACCAAGAGATCTTAAACTTATTGGAGGCTTTGTGGAACCTAGCAAGGTGGCAGTAATCCATTGCAAAAGGCTGCAAAAGAGGCAAGAACACGTTATTTTAGAGAATACTAAAGCTCATGCTGAAGCACACCAGGGGGCAGCAAACAACTGTGTCTTTGCAGCCCTACTACCTTGGGTCCCAAATGTGACACCTGTATACAGTAAAGAGAATTGGAGTGGTTAGCACAAGAGCAAGCCTTTGCCATAGTTGATGGTTTGATGTGTTTACCAGATGAAAGAACAGCTGTGCCAGAATTATTGGGAGCTACTGTAGTGCAGGCTGTGCACTAGTCCACTCATCTAGGACACTCTACTCAGGAACAACTATTAGGAAAGTATTTCTATATAAAACATTATACACATCTATATAAAACATCTAGCAAGCCTGGAAAAAACAATAAGTCAAGGATATGTCACCTGTAGCCAATTTAATGCCAAACAAGGCCCCATTTTGCCACCAGGTATTCAAAGTGTAAGAACTATACCCTTTGAAAACATTCAAGTGGACTTTACTGAAATCCCTCCAAACAGAAGAAATAAGTATCTGCTGGTATTTGTATCTATTTACTCAGGGTGGGTCGAAGCTTTTCCTACTCAAAGTGAAAAGGCCAAAGGAGTCACATGTTTTCTACTGAGAGAAATCATCCCTAGGTATGGCCTGCCTCTGTACATAGACTGACAATGGACCTGCTTTTGTGGTTGACACTGCTCAACAAACTGTTACCATGTTGGAAATTGACTGGAAACTACAGGCCACAAAGTTCAGGGAAAGTTGACAGAGTGAATAGAACATTAAAGGCTAGTACACGGAAAATATGCCGAGAGTGTAAACTTCAGTGGATCCAGGCTTTACCATTAGCATTGTTTAAAATCAGATGTGCTCCTACTAAAAGAACAGGGTACTCATCCATGAAATACTACATCACAGGGCGGCTCCTGTGGCTCAGTGAGTAGGGCGCTGGCCCCATATACAAGGGTGGCAGGTTCGAACCCGGTCCACACCGCAACAACAACAACAAAAATAGCTGGGCGTTGTTGCGGGCACCTGTAGTCCTAGCTATTAGGGAGGCTGAGCCAAGAGAATCACCTAAGTCCAAGAGCTGGAGGTTGCTGTGAGCTGTGACACCATGGCACTCTACCAAGGGCAACAAAGTAAGACTCTGTCTTGAAAAGAAAAGAAAAAAAAGAAATACCATATCACAGGCCCCATCCCATTTTTAGAAATTCGCCAGGGACCCTGATAGAATTAGGAGAAACAGAACTTACTAACCAACCAATGTCACAGGGAAAAATAATGAAAAAGATTTCAGAATGGGTGGACAATAGATGTCCTGTTAGTTTACCTCCCCCAGTCCATCCCTATTCTCCAGGCAACCAGGTGTGGGTTAAAGATTGGAGCCCGAGTCTGCTGAAGCCACGGTGGAAAGGCCCCTACTTAGTGATCCTGTCCACACCAGCAGCAGTGAAGGTGGATGGCATTCCTGAATACATCCCTTGCACCTGAAACCAGCCAGTGACGAGGAGTGGATGGTCCAATGACACCCAGAGCATCCCCACTGCCTTACCCTGAGAAAACAGACTGCAGCCCTGCCCCTGTCACATACCGGGAGCTGACTGGTCTACTCAAGGCAGAAGCTTGAGAATGAGCAGCAGTGACGTGGGACTGATTCTTTGCTTTGGACTTTGTCACCTTGTTTAATCTTAGGAGTAAGACATGGTGAAGGTTGTGAAAAATGCATCCAAGAGGTAACCCAAACTAGACAAACTGTCAAAATGGTGTTAGTGGTTTACTCTTATTATGAATGTACATGGAAGAGACCCTGCCACAGGTATAACAATGAAAAGTAAAATAGCCAAAAGAAACTCAAAGCCTAGGTACTATGCTTTCTATGATGAATTACAGCAACCTGCTCCAGACCTTCTTCCTAAAACTAAAAACTTATTCCTCCACCTGGCAGAAAACATTGCTCAGTCTTTAAATATAACATCTTGCTTTGTCTGTGGTGGGACAATGATGAGCGCTGAATGGCCCTGGGAAGCCAGAGAAGTTGTTCTCTCAGATCTTACCCCTAACATCGCTCATTGTGAGTGTACAGAGGAAGTAGGTTGTCAGGCACTAAAAAGTGTCCATCATAGGTCAAAACCGTCTAGCCAGAGAAGGAAACAACTTCACCATCCTGGTAGGGAAGCTGTCATGTCTAAGCCTAAAAATGTATAATGAAAGCACCAATAGTACTACCTGGTGGAGCAAGGAGGTGACTGAACTAAACCACCAAGTAGATCCCCAAAGCTCAAAGCTACTGAGACCATCCAGGGATCAGTGTTAACTGGGCAGCTCTACCAGGTCTGTACTGGATCTGCAGACACTGGGCCTACGTTAAGCTTCCTGATAGATGGTACGGGAGTTGTGTAATAAGTAGGATCAAACCTTCCTTCTTCCTACTGTCCCTACAGACTGGAGAACTGTTAGGTTTTCCAGTTTATGCATCTAGACTGAAAAGACAAAAGCGTGATGTGGTAATAGGAGACTGGAGTGACAATGAATGGCCTCCCCAGTGAATAATTCAATATTATAGTCCAGCCACTTGGGCTGAAGATGGCTCATGGAGATATAGAATCTCAATATATATGTCAAATATATATTTGACATATACAAATATACAAACACTACTAGAAATAATAATGAAAGGAACCAGTAAGTAGGGGAGAGAGAAATGTGTCGAGAAGACATGAGTATGAAGATGTACTTTCGGTAAGGAAGGATAAAGGAAAGAGTCATTTTATATACGAAGAAATCTGGTATGAAAACTTTTTTTTTCTATTTTTTTTTTGTTTTTTTATCACTTTATTTATTTATTTATTTTTATTGTTAAATCATAGCTGTGTACATTAGTGCAATCAAAGGGTACGAGGTGCTGCTTTCGTCTACAATCTGAAGTATTCTCATCGAACTGTTCAGCAT
>CAUYPK010026461.1:0-10479 GCA_963574355.1 Loris lydekkerianus | reverse complement strand
TCTCATGGAGAAGAGACTCTGTGCCTTGCGAAGCCACTTTGTCACTTTCAGGGATCCGTATAAGACGAATGTTGGTTTTCTTCGAATTATCCCAGAGTTCTCTGGGAGAGTGGTCTGTTTTTGCTCTCCATTTCTCTTCTTCTTTGAGGGTTTGGAAGCATTCAAAAGCTTTGTCTTCAATGTCAGAAATTCTTTCTTCTGCTTGCTCCATTCTGTTACTGAGGGATTCTACTGTGTTTTTCAGATCTTTGAGGGATGCAACTTCTTGTCTGAATGATTCAAAATCTTTGGTCATTTGCTCTTTGAATCCATTGAATTCTTGAGATAACTTTTGGAATTCTAGTTCGATCTTATTTGCTATCCAGATCCTGAATTCAATTTCTGACATCTCAGCTATTTGTGCATGGGGTCTTGTGCTATTTCTGCCCAATTGCTCCTTGGGGGAGTTGATCTACTCTTATTATTCATATTGCCAGAGTTTTCTGTTGATTTCACCTCATGATTGTTTTTCACCGTTGCCTGTGGCTGTCCACAGAGTTGGGGAGGTGTCTTTCCAAGATTAGACCCCAGCGGGACCACTCTATTGTTGCTGGATCTTTGTAGGGAGTGACCCTGTTGAGTTCCTCTGGGGCTGCTCTAGCTAGGGAGTTCTGGTTGTGGAAACAGCTCCGGTGTGTGACACACCCAGATTCAGCAACAGGGCTGGGGGTGGTGCGCACGGTTCTGGGAGTACCTGGCGCCCAGTGATTTTGGCACAGAGAACCCAAGGCTCTAGCAGTCTCTGGCCAGGAGAAGGGCTCTGCGCAGATGCAGGGAGGGCTCCAGAGGGCACGCAGCTACCAGAGTCCCTGGCCAGACGAATGAGCTAGTGTGGAGGCTGGGAGGACACAGGAGGGGGGATGCAGTGTTGCGTGGCTCCCGCAGTTCCTGGTCAGGGAACGTGGAGGCCCGGTGGGTGTGGGTCACTGCACAGATCTTATGGAGGTCTGGGCGGCACCAATCCCAGGCGTTTGAGGTTGCTATGCGCTGTGATGTCACGGCACTCTACCCAGGGCAACAGCCCAAGGCTCCAGTGTGCCAAAACCGTCTCACTCTGCCCCTAAAGATTAAGGCTATAAGGTAGTTCAGTCCCCACTTTTAGCCTGTTCAGTTGCTAGGTTACTTTGTCCCGCCCAATCCTTGCTCTGAGACCCTGAGGGCAGAGCTTGCCGGAGCAGGTTTTTCACACAGTGGGTTTCTGCGCCCAGCTCTGTGACTCAGTCTGGGGTCCCAGACAATGCCCAAAGTTCTTCACACTCCTGCTCAAGCTCTCCCCACGGCAGCTCAACTGAGTGCCAAGTCTAAGAACACCGAAAAAGTTCACAGGTAAGGCCTTTCTGGTTTGCAGTCTCACTGCTGCTTGAACTCACGGTTGCCAGTGTGATTAGGTCCATCGAACACACGCAGCCACTTGCCAGTTTTCCACTGTTTTTGTCCTCCTCCTGGGGTCCAGAAGTCCCTTGCTGGCTCCCTGTATCCTCAAAGGGATGATTATAGGCAGATCCCACCGGCCAGAGATGTCTGGAGTCTTGTCTTCCCAGACTCACTGTCCCCACTTGCAGGGGAGCTGTTACTCGGCCGCCATCTTTAATCTCTCCCCCAAAACACAATTTTTAAGGTACTATTGTAAAGATGGCCATAGAAGCTACAGTATTCCTGATTTTGAATCCATTGTTAAAAGCAATTAAAATATGATAAATTTCTTGTAAAAGTCAATACAAAAAAATTCTAAGTAGACTTTAGATTTCTTGTTAACTGCTTAGGATAAGTTGTATTATTTCTCATAATTGGGGTTTAGCAACTTTTTTACTTATTATTATTGGACTCTAAGATTTAAAAAAGATTTAAAAAGTTATACTTTGTACCTGGAGTAGAAATAGTTTTACAGTATGACATATATATCTTAGAAAGTAAAATTTAATTAAACATTTTTTTAAATTAAAAGGGGTTATATTAAGTCATAATTATTATTTAAATCAGGGTTTTCTGTTCTGTCACCTCAGAAAATCTAGTTCTATATAGAATACCTATCTAAAAAGATCAAGGAGTATTTTTTACTTAAATATCTGACATATATTTGTGATTTCTAGGGAAGACTTAGGTTCAATTAGAAGAGAGCTATGTTTTATGGCCCATGGCAACTATTATTTGTAGAACACAGCAAAGTAAATGCACTTCTATGCTAGCTTTTTTTTTTTTTTTTTTTTCTATTTTCAATAAATGCTTGGATGTTTCCCAGCCAAGTTCACTTAAGTTATAAGACAAATTTGGCCAATATCTCATTTTACATTAGCTTTGGAATATAATGCAAAAACCTCAACATTTCTTTGGAAGAAATTATGTTGGGCCTTTCTTAAGCCAATAAATTGACATAGTATGATGAAGTCCCTTAAAAACAGCAGGCAATAAATATTCAAGTGCAGGTTCCAAAGCAATCCATGTAACCTAAAACATTTGTACCCCCTTAATATTTTGAAATTTAAAAAAAGTCTAAAAAGAAGGCAACAGGGAACAGTTTTTGAAGGCAGAAAAATATACCCCATATTACCATCCTAAAACCACACTAATTCAAAAATAAAACTTCAAAACATCTGTTCTGTTTCTTAATTGGGTTAAATGGTAATACAAATACACAAGTAATTGTGACTCTGCCTTAAGTTTCTCAAATATTATATACTTTAAATGTCCAAAACCCTCTAAGACCATACACGACCTAGTGTTTTGCACAATTCATATGGTAGAAACTCGGTTGTAATTGCATGTGAGTTGACATCCATTCTCTCCTTCACCATTACTATTAGAGACTGAAAAGACTAGCTCCAGTTAGAAAGAATTAGACCAGTGATATCGATTAGACCCTCAGTTACAAACAGAAACACACAGGAAGAAGAAGAGAGGAAGAACTAGAGAGAAGGAGGAAAACACGCTGCTGCTAATCTATTCTGTTTCCAGGGCGTATCAACCAGATCCCAAAGGAGACATCCGTAGGACAGGTGTGGCGTGGTTACGTTTTGAGTAATTTAATGTTTAAGACATGTCACATCAGCTACAACTGGTCAAGTTACATTTAAGGATAACAGTTTTATATGAAGTACACAAGTTTTGAATAGAAAATTGCTGGAGAAACTTCAAGGGGTTGTGGCTGACAGAGTGTAAAAACCTCTCTCAAAAGGGAGGATGGAATACTAAGGCAAAATACGGACTTTAACTGACCGGGAGCAGGTAACTGTAGGTAAGGTTTTATTACCCCCTAGCCTTTACACTGAAAGCTACATCTTGGAAGGAAGTCTTACAAAATCCTGAGGAACTGTCACTTAAAAAGATGTTAAAAAAGGATGTAAACATTATCCTCAATATATGGCAACAACAAAAGCCTATCGGTCATCTGTTAAGTTGTGGTGCTACTCGCAGGGACACGGTCTCAGATGTTCCATTTTCAAACTCATGTAGGCACTGCACGGTGGAGCTGCATTTTGAAGGGCTGCCTGGGGGAAGACCCACAGCCAGCCTCTCTGCAACTCATTCTCAGGAACTCGCTGGGAATGGAGGCAGGCACACAGACGCAGGAGCCAGCTCAGCAACACTGGGATTTGCTCTCTGCTTTCAAGGTCTCTTGATCTAGTTTAATTTTGCCCTCATCGTTTTCTTCACTAGGGAAGCTTTGGTGGTTTGCAAGAATATGCTCCACTAGAAACCGGGCGGCTTCATCTATGTTAATGTTGTCCTGTAATGCAGAAATAAAGAATGGGATTAATTCTTAAAATAAAGCAGTAGGAGTATTAATGGGATCTAGGAAACTTTGTCCGACAGGGCATTATAAATACACCAGCTACTATCTTCTTCTCGAGTACTAAAGTGTTTGCCCACTAAGAGTTCCATGCTGAGTAATGTGGCCATGGTAGGAACTTTTTTCTTTTTACCAAGTATACCTTTTCTTATGTTTCTGTTTTAAATTTTTGCCACTGATTGTCAATCTATCTTGATGGTTGAAAATCAATCTTTACCCAACTCAGGCTATTGTCACATAACTGAGACATTTCTGCCCTAAAATATCTAATTCAAGTATTCAGGATACATTGCAAACTATAATTTAAAAGGGCCCAACACATTAAAATGTGATAAATGTATCGTGTCACTTTTCCATCTCTTAGAATGGATTATTCCTTTTAGTACTCAGGCATAAATTAACCTGAATGATCTGAATGTGACATTCACTAAGGATCCCCTCCAGAATCATTAGCTGTCACAGCATTTGTGTAACTGAATTACAAGTTGTCATTAAATACACAATAGGTGACAAATGGCAAAAACTGCTTATTTTTTAAAATATTTAACTTTTCATGTTTTAATAATTTGAGGTTTACAAAAAAATTGCAAAAATAGTAAAATTTCTGGGGGGTGGGGGGGGGTGCCTGTGGCTCTAAGGACTAGGGCACCAGCTCCATATGTCCAAGGTAGCAGGTTCAAACTCAGCCCAGGCCAAAAACAGCAAAAAAAAAAAAAAAAAAAAAGGAAACTTTCCTGTTTACCATGCACCTATATTTCTCAAATATTAACATCTTAGATAAAAAATCAGGAAATTATATGATAGTATTGCTTCAGTATTAATCTATCAACCTTATTCAAATTTCATCATTTACCTCAATGCCCTACTTCTGATCCTAGATCATAAGCTGCATTTTGTTGTCACGTCTCTCTGGTCTTACAGTTCCGCAGTTTCCTTGCCTTTCGTGACTTTGACACACTCAGCAATGGCCAGTGAACATCCTTCAGTCTAGGTCCATTTGGACTTGTCATTACATCAAGTGATGCATTTTTGGCAATAACCAAACACTAGTGACATGTCCTCTGCTTGTATCAGAAAGCACACTGTTTCAAGCGGGGTCTGGCTTTCCACTGAAGAGTTACTATTTTGCCTTTTGTACTTAACAACAGTAAGTGCAAATATGTAAATATCTTGTTTCTCACCGTACGTTTCCTCACTAATGTTAGCATTGATTAATCCTTCCCTAAAACAATCATTACTGTGGTGTTTACGGCGAATTTTTGTTGCCAGTCATTCCTTCTACTTTTATTAGTTGGAATTCTACACTTAGGAAGAAATTCATTTCCCCCTCATTTATTTATTCATATTCACATATCCTGATTTTATTCTATGAGTTAAACCCATTAGAATAATTATTGACTTTGTAGCTCAAATTGTCTTCGATCTTTGGGGCTCCTGGAGTAGGCTCCTGTATCATGACATGTCTGTCATTGTGTGCGTGCTCCCTTAGATTCTGGCACCACAAAATGTCTCAGTACATCTTTATTCTCCTTGTCCCACCAGCCCTGGAATCAGTCATTTCTTCAGGAATTCACATCCTTTTAAATGGAGAACGGTATTTAGAAACCAAATTCTGAGGACTACCTAAGTTCATTGGCTCTGAGGTCTCGCTGCTGGAAGACAGAGCTAGTGAACATGGGCCTGTATGTTCACGTCTGTAGCTACTGCTTCACGTGTTACACACGCACATACGCATATTTGAGTGTATATAACACACATCAATATATATAATTTATTCACATAAAAATCTTAATATTAATTAAGTTCACGCTGATATCTCTAATCCTATCCAATCTCAGGAGGTTCATTGTAGCCTTCTTCCTCCCTTATTAGGATTACCTTTATGAGAAAATGAGCCACCCAGAGGAGCTGTGCTATGTATAAAGGCGTCTTTCACAGCATCCACACAAGCTTTTTCTTACTTCCACTCCCAAGATAAGTATTAAATTTAATTCAAGTATTGACCTTCTGCAAGTCCAAGTATCATTTGGTCCTCACCGACCCTATTATATCAAATAGTTGTAAAATTCTCCACTGAACTTAGGATAAATTAAGAACAACAATTCCTGTACGTTAGTGTAATTAGTCACAACGTTTCATATTAGAAATCCGTTACTTGCCAGAAAGGTACAATGATAAAATTCATGAATTTAAAATTATTTTGCCTATGTCTGTCCTTCAGAAATTCAGACCACTAGAATTTAAGAAAAAATGAAAAATTTTAAGTGAGCTAAATATTATTCTCTTGGAACATGCTTTCTTTTCCTTGGTAATAACTAAGGAAATTCTGAAGAAGCTACTTCTGTTCTGTTTGTGGGGAAGCATAGAACATTACTGTTAACCAGTGTTCCCCTTCTCATCGCATCTCTGTGCATAACTCTGTCTATACATATAACAAAACTGATGACTTACACAGTATACAGATTAATTCAAATAAAACCTGCAGGGGAATTACACAAAATTCCCTCCACCAAAATGCATGTTTGCATTAATGTTTTCATTTGTTGCTGCCCCCTCACCCCACCCCCTAAACCCAACAAAGCTAGGAAGTAAAGCAAGTCCCCAACAGGCACACGGAGCAGAGAGAGGGGGGTGTCTGCCCAGAGCAAGGCCTTCTCTAAAAGAAGCCTGCCTCCCTCCTGAGGTTCCCTCCTTTGTGTTAGGCTAAGAGCTTACACAGCAACTCTGGACTTTGTCTATCTTCTACCATTACTTCTAATTTATGGAACAAAATTTTAAGATGCTGTTTCATTTAAATTAACAGCCCCGAGCCTAAGGAACATACGTTTCTACCTCCAGTAGACATTTTTCCCAATGACTCCGTCACTGCACAATGTATTTGGGCTGCATTTTGTGCAGTCTCTCATTGCTTTGCTTTCATCGTTTCAACCATCACTGGTGTAAAATAATCTTTTACTTTACGAGAAGGCAATCTTCCAGTAAAGCTAAAATTAATCTGGTAGTAAATCTCCAGAATGTCCTAGGTGACTTACCAATGATACAATGATACACACACATACATATACACACAAATGCATGGGTACATATATGTGTGTGTGTGTGTATAAAAGAAATCCAACAAGCACATATTAAAAGCTGGAACTGTGTTAAAATTATACCACATTTATGGCCCAGTATTTGTAATCACAGAATTTCTAAACATTTCATCCTTCTTACATAAGTATGATTTTTTTAACCCTTCTATGTGAAGTTCCAACACATATAATTCTTTTAATATTTTGTACTTATAATTTTCACCTTTGCATTCCTGTATATCTAGACTAAGATTTTTGAACGCCACCTTGGTGGGGATTTTTTCCTTCAAAAAATATTTATCTAGCTTCCTATAATGGATGAAAGAAATCTCACTCTACTATTCATGAAACAGCATACCACAAACGCTGGCATTTCCCTCTTGTTCAAATTCTTCCATATAGCATTAATCTAAAACTCCTCAAACATCATCTGCATAAATCCTTTCTCTGACCTTTTCAATGCTTTCATTGGTCCTGCATGTGACACACTTCTTCGCCAGGGGCATCTGCTTGAATTTCGTTAAGCCTTTGGCAAAAATAAAAAATGCTTGTGCTTGACAATACCCCCTTCTACTCCATTTGCGTGAGAAGCACCTCGGTTAAAAACCCAAACTCTCAGAAAATACCATTTGCTTTTTGTTCTAAATAATCACTCATTTTTATTGTAATGTGAATTCTGCCCTTTATTCCCTTTCCCATTAGCAATTTTGAAAAGTCTTTCTGCAGACTGAAAGAAGCTAAAATATATCTCTGCAAGGCTTTGCATTTGCTAGGCTTCCAAACACCACTCACATAAATCCATCTAAATACTTCATAGTTACAGCTCAGATTTATGAGCTCAATAGCAGAGCAGATAAGCAAAGCAGATCTCACCTTTGCAGAGGTTTCAAACCATCCAGCAAAGCCATGTTCATTGCAGAATTGGTCCATCTGGGAAGGACTCTGGCCACCATCCCTTTTTTGGTCGCATTTGTTAGCTAAGAGGACAGCAGGAATAGGACTTCCATTTGGGAGATGAACTTTACTATCCAGATCATTCTTCCATTTTAAGACTGCCTCAAATGTGGAACCTCTTGATATATCAAAGACTACAAAAGCACCAACAGCTTCCTTGTAGTATACTCGGGTCATGTTGCCAAACCGCTCTTGCCCTAGATATAAATATAAGAGATTATAAAACTCATAATTCAGGTGCAATCTATATTTAGGAATAACCCCTTTGATCCTAAGAATAATACTATGAACAAACATCTTTCATTCCAGAGCAGCATAAACTGATGGGATTAAGGACATCCATAGAGAACCATGACCCACAAACCAGAAGTGGCTGATAATCTGGTCTGTGCGAACAACTAACTAGCTTTCTGTTCTATGCACGCACATTCACCATTCACATGGATATGGTAGTATTTCAAGCCATAAGTTCTGTTATCTCCTCCACTTCTGCCCTTGACTTAACAGAAGAGATGCTCTAAAGGAAAAGCAAGTAAACCTAGGAGTCAAGGAAGAAGAGACAGGAATAGAAGAACTAAAGCTTGCAGGAAGAAGATAAGCACAGAGGAACATGCTAGTCAAAATGATTAGGACTGAAGGAGAGATAAAGCGGCTCATGTTCTCAACTCATCTCTCTTCACATCTCCTGCCTTTACCCACTGTTGACTCAATATGCAAGTTTGCTCCCTTCTAAGAAGCAGGCAGTGAAAACCTGCCACGTCAGAACAAAAAGTGGGACAAGTGCCTGTGTTCTTATAAGAAGAATCAATTGCAGAGTTCTTTAAATATCATTGTACTTTTAAATAATTTAACTTATGTTAAACACTTTGGGGAAAATCCATTGCTTCGTGTATTACATAGGACACTTTGCAAAGCATTTTCTTCCTGTCTGCTGTCATACTAATCTTTGATATAAGAAGGGCCTTATCTCCATCTGACAGATGACAAAAAGAACAGCTAAAGAGATACTTGGCCATGATTATAGTGGCAGTGACTGAAGAAGACAGGACCAGCCTCCTGGTCTTCTGACTCCCACACACTTAGGGGAATATGATGCCAGCCATTCTGAACTATCTTTCAGTTGCTTAGCTTCTAATGCTTAGACTTGTGGGTTGTCAAATTACTGACTAGAGTGTGAAAGAAAAATGACTGGCAGGGATTCTACTACAACACTCTTAGAAGTGATCAAGGAATACAGCAGTGTCTCAGGCTACAAAATCAACATTCATAAATTGGTAGCCTTTTTATATACCAACAATAGTCAAGCTGAGAAAAAGAGTTAAGGACTCTATTCCGTTCACAGTAGTGCCAAAGAAGATGAAATATTTGGAAGTTTATCTAACAAAGGACGTGAAAGATCTCTATAAAGAGAACTATGAAACTCTAAGAAAAGAAATAGCTGAAAATGTTAACAAATGGAAAAACATACCATGCTCATGGCTGGGAAGAATCAACATTGTTAAAATATCCATATCACCCAAAGCAATATACAATTTTAATGCAATCCCTATTAAAGCTCCACTGTCATACTTTAAAGATGTTGAAAAAATAATACTTTGTTTTATATGGAATCAGGAAAAACCTCAAATAGCCAAAACATTACTCAGAAATAAAAACAAGCAGGAGGAATCATGCTACCAGACCTCAGACTTTACTATAAATCAATAGTGATCAAAACAGCATGGTACTGGCACAAAAACAGAGAAGTAGATGTCTGGAATAGAATAGAGAACCAAGAGATGAACCCAGCTACTTAAAGTTATTTCATCTTTGACAAGCCAATTAAAAACATTCAGTGGGGAAAAGATTTCCTATTTAACAAATGTTGCTGGGTGAACTGGCTGGCAACCTGTAGAAGACTGAAGCTGGACCCACACCTTTCACCATTAACTAAGATAGACTCTCACTGGATAAAAGATTTAAACTTAAGACATGAAACTATAATAATACTAGAAGAGAGTGCAGAAAAAACTCTTGAAGAAATCGGTCTGAGCAAGTATTTTATGAGGAGGACCCCCCCGGGCAATTGAAGCAGCTTCAAAAATACACTACTGGGACCTGATCAAACTAAAAAGCTTCTGCACAGCCAAGAACACAGTAAATAAAGAAAGCAGACAACCCTCAGAATGGGAGAAGATATTTGCAGGTTAAGTCTCCAACAAGGGTTTAATAACCAGAATCCCCAGAGAACTCAAACGTATAAGCAAGAAAAGAACAAGTGATCCCATCGCAGGTTGGGCAAGGGACTTGAAGAGAAACTTCTCTGAAGAAAACAGGTGCACGGACTACAGATATATGAAAAGGTGCTCATCATCCTTAATCATCAGAGACATGTAAATCAAAATTACTTTGAAATATCATCTAATTCCAGTTAAGATCCATATCATAAAATTCCAAGACCAGAGATGTTGGTGTGGATGTGGAGAAAAGGAAACACTTCTGGTAGGAATGCAAATTAATACATTCCTTTTGGAAAGATGTTTGGAGAATACTTAGAGATCTAAAAATAGATCTGCCATTCAATCCTATAATTCCTCTACTAGGTATATACCCAGAAGACCAAAAATCACATTATAACAAAGATAT
>CAUYPK010026460.1:0-19686 GCA_963574355.1 Loris lydekkerianus | reverse complement strand
TCTGCTTTCCATTTGCCTGGAATATAGATGACCATCCCTTCACCTTGAGTCTATATTTGTCTTTTAATATAAGATGCAATTCTTGTATGTAGCAGATATCTGGCTTGAGTTTTTGTATTCAGTCAGCCAACCTGTGCCTCTTTAGGGGACAATTTAAACCATTCACATTAATCGAGAATATTGATAAGCCTTTCGAGAGTCCGGTGGACATTTTTAATCCTTTTGTGACTGTGGAAGTTGGAATTTGATCAAAAATTTTTTGGGGGTGGGTTTACTTTTGTGGTGGAGAATTACACTGGTCTTTATGGAGGATAGGTCTAAGAATGTCCTGGAGAACTGGTTTAGTTGTGGCAAATTTCTTCAACATGTGAATGTTGTTGAAGTATTTAATTTCTCCGTCATAAATGAAGCTCAGTTTAGCTGGGTACAAGATCCTGGGTTGAAAGTTATTTTATTTTAGGAGATTAAAAGTCGATGACCATGCTCTTCTAGTTTGAAAGGTTTCAGCAGAGAGATCTGCAGTTATTCTAATATTCTTCCCCTTGTAGGTGATGGTTTTCTTTCGTCTGGCAGCTTTCAGAATTTTCTCCTTCATGTTAACTTTAGTGAAATTGAATATGATGTGTCTGGGGGATGTCTTATTCGGGTTGAGTCATGCTGGAGTGCTGAAGCTGTCTGCTATCTGAATTTCGGAGTCTCTTGTCATGCCTGGAAAGTTCTCCTTCATAATCTCATGGAGAAGAGACTGTGCCTTGTGAAGACTCTTCGTCACTTTTGGGGATCCCTATAAGACGAATATTGGTTTTCTTCGAATTATCCCAGAGCTCTCTGAGAGAGTGGTCTGTTTTTGCTCTCCATTTCTCTTCTTCTTTGAGGGTTTGGGCACATTTGAAAGCTTTGTCTTCAATGTCAGAAATCCTTTCTTCTGCTTGCTCCATTCTGTTACTGAGGGATTCTACTTTGTTTCTCAGATCTTTGAGTGCTGCAACTTCTTTTCTCAATGTGTCAAAATCTTTGGTCATTTGGTCTTTGAATCCATTGAATTCTTGAGATAACTTTTGGAATTCTAATTCAATCTTGTTTG
Organism: Loris lydekkerianus; assembly: GCA_963574355.1. Classification (NCBI taxonomy): domain Eukaryota; kingdom Metazoa; phylum Chordata; class Mammalia; order Primates; family Lorisidae; genus Loris; species Loris lydekkerianus. Next base: position 18,602 of record CAUYPK010026460.1, on the reverse strand, counting down.
CTATCCAGATCCTGAATTCAATTTCTGACATCTCAGCTATGTGTTTGTGCATGGGGTCTTGTGCTGTTTCTGCCCCATTGATCCTTGGGGGAGTTGATCTACTCTGATTGTTCATATTGCCAGAGTTTTTCTGTTGATTTCACCTCATGTTTGTTTTTCACCATTGCCTCTGGCTGTCCTCAGAGTTGGGGAGGTGTCTCTCCAAGATTTGACCCCAGTGGGGTCACTCTATTGTTGCTGAATCTTTGTAGGGAGTGACCCTGTGTAATTCCTCTGGGGCTGCTCTAGCTAGGGAGTTCTGGTTGTAGAACCAGCTCTGGTGTATGACACACCCGGATCCAGCAACATGGCTGGAGGTGGTGCGCATGGTTCTGGGAGTGCCTGGTGCCCAGTGACTTTGGCACACAGAGCCCAAGGCTCCAGCAGTTTCTGGCCAGGAGAAGGGCTCTGTGCAGAGGCAGGGAGGGCTCCAGAGGGCACGCAGCTACCAGAGTCCCTGGCCAGATAAACGGGCTAGTGTGGAGGCTGGGAGGACACAGGAGGGAGGATGCAGGGTTGCGTGGCTCCCGCAGTTCCTGGTCAGGGAATGTGGAGGCCTGGTGGGTGCGGGTCACTGGTTGGGGGTTGCTGCACAGCTTTTATGGAGGTCTGGGTGGTGCCAAGCCCAGGAGTTTGAAGTTGCTTTGAGCTGTGACGTCAGGGCACTCTACCCAAGGCAACAGCCCAAGGCTCCAGTGTGCCAAAACTGCCTCACTCTGCCCCTAAGGATTAAGGCTGTAAGGCAGCTCAGACCCCGGCTTTAGGCTCCTCAGTCACTAGGTTACTTTGTCCTGCCCCATCCTTGCTCTGGGACCCTGAGGGCGGAGCTTGCCGGGGCAGTTCTTTCACAATGGCTTCCTGTGCCCAGCTCAGTGGCTCAGTCTGGGGCCCCAGACAATGCCCAAAGTTCTCCACACTTCTGCTCAAGCTCTCCCCAAGGCAGCTCAACTGAGCGCCAAGTCCAAGAACACCAAAACAGTTCACAGGTAAGGCCTTTCCGGTTTGCATTCTCACTGCTACTTGTACTCACAGTTGCTGGTGTGATTAGGTTGATCAAACACACGCGACCACTTGCCAGTTTTCCACTATTTTTGTCCTCCTCCTGGGGTCCAGAAGTCCCTTGCTGGCTCCCTGTATCCTCAAAAGGATGATCATAGGCAGATCCCACCAGCCCGAGATGCCTGGAGTCTTGTCTCCCCAGACTCCCTGTGCCCAGTTGCAGGGAAGCTGTTACTTGGCTGCCAGCTTTAATCCCATTGAAGATTTTCATATTTCTGAGAATAAAGTTTCTTGTAATATTCATTAAGGATTTTTTTTTAATTTCTGAGGGGTCTGTTGTTATTTTGTTTTTGTCATTTCTGATTGATGAAATTAGAAATTTTACTCTTTTTTTCTGATTAGGGTAGCCAGAGTTTTATCTATTTTATTGACCTTTTCAAAAAAAAACAACTTTTTGATTTATTTATCTGTTGTATAATTCTTTTGTTTTCAATTTCATTTAATTCTGCTCTAATATTGGTTATTTCTTTTCTTCTACTGGGTTTGAGGTTGGAATGTTCTTCCTTTTCTAGTTGCTTGAGATGTCCCATTAAGTTGTTAACTTCCTCTCTTTCCATTATAGGGAAGAGGGAGAAGGAGGGGAGGGAGGGGGGAGGCTGGGTGAAGGGAGGGTGATTGGTGGGATTACACCTGTGGTACATCTTACAAGGGTACTTAGTGAAACTTAGTAAATGTAGAATATAAATGTCTTAACACAATAACTAAGAAAATGCCAGGAAGGCTATGTTAACCAGTATGATGAAAATGTGTCAACTGTTTATAAAACCAGTTTATGGTGCCCCGTGATTGGATTAATGTACACAGCTATGATTTAATAATAATAAAAAAAAGAATAAAAAAAATAAATACTTATGTGTCATTTGGGTTTTTAAAGACATGAGTATGTTATGAGTGTAATAAAATTTCCTTTTACTAAAGATAAATAACGAAAACATCTTCTCTATCTCAAGTCTCTTCTTTTGCTATTTCCAATTCTGCAGACATGCAATAAACAAAAAGAATATTGTTGTCCTCTGTATTCAAATTAACCCATGACAATAAGCACTGATGCACACAGCCAGGCCCCACAAGACCCCCACACCTGCCACCATGAGATTCAGTCTGTGAACTTCAAAGCCTGAACTAACTGAGGCTGACTCCTTAGTATGTGTGTCCATATGGACAAGACGCTTCCCAGGTTTGCTGATTTGATCTTCTCACTACTTATATAAAGAAGGCTTAATTAGCACTGATTCTAATGAAAAATGAAAAGTCCAGAACTCAGAAAGAGCAACTTGCCCATGATCACCTGTAGTAGAGCTTCGTTTCTGCCTGTTCTATATAGCACAATGGCTCCCGGAAACTACCTCCATAAGAATCGTTTCTCGTGAAACCTAAGATTCAAAGTAATGATTGTTTGGTTTTTATCTTGGTTTTTACGGGACCATTGCATTTAATTCCTCTTGGCAATAATCTAGATGATCCTGGCTTATCACAATGAAAAAGTCCCCCAGAAGCAAAACGGAGCCATGGATTAGTGTGATTTTGTTCAATATAAATTTTATGAGCTAAATAAAATTTTTGGTAGCAGAGACATTTTGAGTTAGAGTTGATGATAGAAGCTCTCACAGCATCTCAAGCTGCCTCTTAGCCCAGAAATGTTCACTGTATGTTGTTTTTCTCCCATGTTTTTTTCCTTGGCCAAGCCTGTCTCTAAAAGCAGGGACGCACAGGCTCAAGGGGCATCTTTGTTCCAGACAGTATTGTGATTTCTCTCCACCCACAAGGGTCATAATAAAAATTGTTCACAGAGAAAAGAAACTCATTTAATTTTTATTATGTGATTTGACTTTTCCAGAGGTCTTTAGCTTAAATCTTGCTTAAATGATAATTGGACACTTAAGAAATAGCCCCAACTCTCTCAAGTAAGCCTGCTGATTTGTTAAGAACCACACACACACAAAAAAAAAAAAAAAAGAAAAAAAAAAGCAGAAGGGACGGTCAGCAAAATATTAACAGTGCTTGTGTGAAGTGACAAGATGGCTAGTGCTGTTTTTAGTCCTTACTTCATACTTTTCTATTTTTAACCAGATTTTCTATAATGAACATGTATTCACTGTTAATTAAGAAGAAGACCTATTATTTGTTTAAATTCTGAAAAGTGGGATGCAAAAAGGTTAACTTACAGTATTACCCTAGTGCTGTAACAATGTGCTACAAAATTCCTGGTGCGAAATAAGGTACAATGTGCACAATGTCTGTTCCTAGGTAAGAGCATTGGGGTTGATGTTTTTCTTTATATTTTTATGTGTTTTTAAAATTCTCTCTCTAGAGGCTTTAGAGAGCCTTATAATAACAAATTATTATCTCTTTAGAGAGCCTTAAATAACAAACATATTTTTAAAGACTTGAAATTTGATGAGGAATGTGAGGAGGGAAGATTCTGTAAAAATCCACAGTGGTGGTGTGATTTCTATGGTAAAGACATACCCCCCTAATTCCTGGAATAATTGAGATTTATCCAAAATACCTAATTTGTACTTAGTGAATAATATATTTATCTTTTAGGATCAGGGACCCAAATATTCTAATTTCTCCTAAATTAATCCGGACCCCATGGTGCTGCCTGAAGCATTCTCGCCTCTTCAGATAGTCTGTCCTTGGTATCTTGGGCCTGGTCCTGTATGGATGCTGGGCACGGGGCTATGATTCACGGAAGGAGACCAGACAGATACCACAAAGCCATTGTGCTCTCTCTCTCTTTTTTCCTTTCTTTTAATGTGCTCCAGGGCTGGAGTTATTTTTACAGGGCCAGTCCCTGTTACCATAAATGTGATTTCACATCTGAGACAACATGATGATCTTTTGACTTTGCAAGTCACCATCTAACTCCATTTTAAAATGGTATTAAAGGCAGTAGTTGTAGATGAGAGAGGAGACCACACAAAGGACTTGGAACGTCAGCCCTACCTTCCTAATTCTCTGAGTCTTCTCTTTGTTCATCATTGAAATTATGACCATATCTTACACAGCAGTCACGTCTTAAAAGAACATTCCTCTGGCCAGCTGCCTCTCATTGGAGAGCTTGTTACATTAAATATAGTAAAGGTCTTTGACATATCTATGAATTAATCTATTAGACCAGATCATTTTTTTAGACATGTAAAGAGTTCTGATTTTAGGATTTGCTTTAAAGCCAGAATTCTTTGCATTAAAATAAAAGCTTTACTTAAAAAAAAAAAAAAAAAAAAAAGATGAGGGAGAAGAGGGCTGTCTTTTCTAGGAGGAGAAAACCGTGACTGGAAATTGCAGATGTAAATCAGAGAAGCTTAGCAGCATCAGAAGAAGAAATCTTCTTTGTGGAGTTAAACATTCTTCCATTGACACAATACAGTAAATGCAATATGGTGACACAAACCATTTAAGTAAATACCAGCTCTAATAATAGCCATGTATCAATTGGAAAGTATTTTTACCATGTGTGTGCTAGCTCCCTAGCTGCAGCCTTTAAAAAGCAGAACAAAATGTGTGATCACTCTGTCCCCATTTCAGAAAAAGAAGTGATTGATTGTTTGATCCCCAGAAGCATTGATGCTGCTTAATGGGTCCTCGGCTCTAAGAATAATGGAGCAGAAAGCTCTGCATGTCATTTGATAACCTCCCTGGCTAGAGTTTGGGAGGAAAAGGCAGAGAATCAGAGAAGAGGAAACTTAATTCTCCAATTAATCTCACTCTGTTTCTGACATAATTCTGGATGGCACTGAATATTTAAAATTGGCATGTTCACATTCCTGTTCTTCCCCTCCTCCCCCTCTGTGCTGTCTCCTATCCATCTCTGTCAGATTCTCTTTGCAGAATGGGGACAGGACTCCCCAAGGACTTGTGGAGAGAGAGGGAAAAAAAAAACATGAGTTTATTCTTAAATTTTACAATATTTGATTCAATGTCCACCTGAAGTTCAAAATTATTTCACCTGGATTGCAAACTAATACAACATCTTTGGAAAGAAGTATGGAGAATCCTCAAAGAACTCAAAATAGATCTTCTATTTGATCCTGCCATCCCATTACTAGGTATCTACCCAGAAGAAAAAATAATTGTATCATAAAAACATTTTTATTAGATTGTTTATCACAGCTCAATTTATAATTGCCAAGATGTGGAATCAGTCTAAGTGCCCATCGACTCATGAATGGATTAATATACTGTGGTATATGAACACCATGAAATACTACTCAACCATAAACAAGATGGTGACTTTACATCTTTTGTGCTAACCTGGATAGTGTTGGAAACATTCTCTTTAGTGAAGTATCATAAGAAGGGAAAAGCAAGTATCCAATGTATTCAATATTAATATGAAGCCAGTAGACAAATTAATACACACTCACACAAGAGAAAAGCTCAATTTAATTCAAGTCGTGGGGGAGAGGGGAGTAGGGAAGGTGATTGGTGTGCTCTACCTAATGGGCACAATGTAAGGGAATACGGCCACCTCCTGGGCAAGGGGCACAACTACAACAGGGATCTTACTTAACAAAGGCAAACATTGTAACCTAATCATTTGTCATATTAATCTCAAAAAAAATTTTTTAAACCCTCCAAATTATTCCACCTAAGGTGGTCCTAAGAGATTGAAGGTGTTCTCACAGTGATAGTTTTAAATATGCCCACACTCTCTGATATTTCCCTTAAAATCTGGAGTCTATTTCCCATTTCCTTGAATGTAAGTTGGATTTAGTAACTCACTACTAACTAATAAGATATGACAGAAGTGACAACATGAGACTTCTGAAACTTCGTCTTAAAAACCCTTGTGGTTTCTTCCTTTCTCTGTCTTGGATCATTCAGTCTCAGGGAAGCCAACTGCCATGTTGTGAGGACACTCAAGCAGTCTTTTCAAGAAGGCTGTGTGGTGAGGAATTTTTGCCAAGAATCAGCAAGAAATTAAGGCCTCCTACCAATAGCTATCTTGGAAACATATCTTCCAGCTGCAGTCAAGACTTCAGATGAGGTTGGGTATGGCTGCTCACGCCTGTAATTGTAGCACTGTGGGAGGCTGAGGCAGGTGGATTGCCTGAGTTCAGGAGTTTCAGACCCATCTGAGCAATAGCCAGACTCTGTGTCTACTAAAAATAGAAAAATTGGCTTGGTGTTGCTGCTTGGGAGGCTGAGGCAAGAGAATCACTTGAGCTCACGAGTTTGAGGTTGCTGTGAGGTATGATAACGCCATGGCACTCTACCAAGAGTGTCAGAATGAGACACTATCCCCCCCTCAAAAAAAAAAATTTAAAAAATGAAAAGACTTGAGGTGACTGCAGGCTTATCAAATAGCTTGGCTGTATTGTTAGGGGAGATTTTGTGCTGGAACCATCCAGCTCAGCCACTCCTAACTTTCTAACTATACAAAACTATGTGACATCATAAATGTTTATGGATCTGCCTGCTAAATTTTCAGGTGATTTATTTCACAGTACTAGATAATAATATATTCACCTTTCTTCTTGAGAACATTGATAACAAATTTAAGTCTTGGACTTGTGATTTACTGTGAAGATACATGTACTTTCAAATTCATATACCTGAGGTAGCAATATATTCCCCAGCTGGTTTCAGACAGACTTAATTATGCTTTTACCTTTCATCTGTGCAGTTGCCACATACAGTTTGGTGGCCAGATGCAGCCATCTTATTTGTATCCTCATTCTTTAGCTACATCTTACACCCAAGGCTAGTGACAGAGATGTCAATGTTTGGTTCTGCTAATGATCATCTTAATAATTTAAATGTGGTGGGGCTTAAAAATGTATTAGCAACAGAGATAAGAATTCATCTAAGGCAGAGAACTGTCTCTGGAAAAATACCCTGATCTGACTCTAGGGTCATAAGAACGATTTGGCAGAAGTAAAGTCAACTACAGATAAACATTAGTGTATTGAAAAGAATTCTGGACATGGTGCCATGGCTCACACCTATACCCCCAGCACTTTGGGAGGCCAAGGCAGAAGGATTGCTTGAGGTCATGGGCAGGACAAGCCTGTGCAACATAGGGAGACCTTATCTCTATAAAAACTAAGGTCAGGCATGATGGTGTGGGCCTATAGTCCCAGCTACTCAGGAGGCTGAGGCAGGAGGGTGGCTGCTAAGAGTTTAAGGCTATAGTTAGCTATGATTGTGTCACTGTACTCTAGCCTGTGCAACAGGGTGAAAACCAGTTTGGAGGAGAAGAATGTGGAGGAAAGAAGAAAGAAGAAGAAGAAAGAAGAATTTCATGTAGCAATGGAAATCATGGCGGGAAAAAGTGAGAGAAAGACAAGGTTACTAGTAAGAGGATTGGAATTTTCTAGCATTAAATTTGTAGTAGTTTTCATTTCTGCAGTAGAAGGCTCAAGGCTCCCAGGAAAATGCTCTACTTTGTGTGAGTGATTCACTTAATGGAAATTCAGAAGAAAGGACTGACCAGCTGTGGGAACTGAGGCCACAGAGGAGTTATTCAACAGAACCAGACACTAAGGCAGTGGGTAATTCACGAACACCTAAAGCTCCCAGAGGAATTTAGAGAAGCCTTGGGGATAGCACCAAACTCTGCAAAATCTATGAAAAGCAGGTCTGGTTCAAGCAAAGTGACCCAGCTGCCATCTGTATTATGTGCACAGCTCATCTCAGCCTCCCAAAGGATTACAAATCATGAGTATAAACTTCCGCTTTGTGTTCACTTATTTTCTTTTGTATTTTTAGAGTCCTGTCTGTACTGATTGTGTTATTACCTAGATACAATTTTTTTATGACTTCACTGGAAACATATACCTGTAAATATCATCTAATAATGACTCTTCAGTTGTGTGATACATGTGGGGGTGTATGTGAAGGCGTTTCTTGGCTGCTTCTAAAGTAGTTCAACCTTTAATCCACAAAACAACTCTTTGAGGTACACCTGATGTTTTAGTTTGTTTACGCTGCTATGTAAGAATACCACAGACTGGGAGGCTTGAACAAGAAGTCTTTATTTCTCACACTTCTGGAGGCTGGACGTCTGATATCAGGGTGACAGCATGGTCAGATTCTAGGTGAAGGTCCTCTTCCTGGCTTTCAGATGGCTTTCTTCTCATTGTGTCTTCACTTGGCTAAGAGCAGAGAGAGTGAGAGGAAGTAAGTTGTAAAAGGGCACTAATCCCAGCTTGAGGGCTCCACTCTCATGACATAATTACCTTCCAAAGTCCTCATCACCAAGTATTAACACATTGGAAATTTCCACATTTGCATTTTGGAGGGACACAAACATACAGCCATAACATACTGCCATCATTTTACAGATGAAGAAACTGAGGTTTAGTTACATAAATGTCTCATGATACACAGCTACAAACAGGGAGGTAAGGATTCAAATTTGAGCTTGTTCAGCTAATTAGTCAAAATTGTGAAGCACTGTGCCAGGTCACCTTCCTACTGAAAATGGGTAAAATTTAGCAAGGGGAGAGAAAAAGCCCTGATAATAAGGCAATGGGCTGGTGTCAAACAAAGTAGCAAGAGGAAAAAATAATTAAAATGAACAGTGGGAATGCTTTCCTGTGAGGGTGGGACTTGAGATGAGTGCTGAAGAACAGATAAGAGAGAGAGAGGTTGGCACCTGTGGCTCCAAGGAGTAGGGTACCAGCCCATATGCCAGAGGTGGCGGGTTCAAATCTGGCCCTGCCAAAAAAAAAACAAACAAAAAAATAACCCCAAACTGTAACGTTGTAAAAGAGAGAGTGAGAGAGAGAAAAAAACATTCTAACTAGGAAAATCGCTGGTGGCAATTATGGCCAGAGAGGCAGGAATGACCTGATATATTTGCAGAGAAAACTGGGTTATCTAGGGAGGAGGGAAGAGGCTGGTACCCTGGAAGGGCAGAGCAGATGAAGATGGATAGAAGCGGGCAAGTTACAGAGGATGTTGGTGCAGGGAAGGAGTGATGAGGAGGTCTAAGCTCTTGGGCTGGGCCATGGACAGGCATTCATGTGCCCTATTCCTGAAATGTGGTCATGACATCCTGAATGGTTTCTCTTATTAAGAACAGAAGTAATGTCCTATTCTTCCTGGTACCTGCCCTTGTTTATAGCATGGTACCTGGCATACGAAACACATTCATTCTAAGATGAATGAGTACATAAATAGAAAAATAATCACAAAATAAAGACAGAGGGAGGGGGCAGCATAGAGCAGTGGTAGGATCAGACAAACCTGACTGTCTGCTCATTTTCCCTTGCTGTCTGAGTACCTTTGGACGTGTTTCTCCCTAAGCTTCAGTTTCCTTATTTACCACAGAGAATTAATAGTAGCTGTAACCTCACTAGGCTGTTGTGAGGGTTAAATGAAATAATGTGTATAAGACATTTACCATGGTGCCTTCTATATTGTAAGCATAGAATGCATTATATCTCTATAGGATACAGTAGGGTCTTTTAGTGATTAGACCAAAAGAGCATAAACCCTAGAAATTAGGAAAAGCCTTGAGAAGACTGATAGACATTCCTTAGGACACAAAAGAGGGGATCAAGCTAAATTTTGTGGAAGTCTCAAGGGCCATACTGACCTCAGGCGGCCTCTGGAACTTAATTGAAGAAACACTGCCGGAGAATGTGATTGCACATGGCCTTGAATGCTCTGCCAAAATGGTTTTTTACTAAAGCAGTGACATATTTCAGAAATGTCTTTCCAGTGGTCATGTAGATGATGGTTTAGGGACCCATGGAACTAGAAAGTTCACTAAGAGACTACAGCAGTAGTCCTAGCAAAGATGATACAGGCTTAAATTAATGATGTGACTAATGCTGGAAGAAAGAGGTTAGATTTAAGGGAGTAGGCGAAGATACTGCACTGTACTTAGAGAGTGTTGGGGGCAAGAAAATGAAGAAAGACAGGTAACTGAGGATTTCAACTTGGGGCACCAGGAGATTTCACTAACTAATAAATTAATAGGAGGAGATAAATCTGCTTTATCTTATGACAATTATCTCCTTTTGGGAACTGATAACTACTATACACACAATAAAGGCTTCACCTGACTTGCCCAAGAAAGTTCCAATGGACTTTAAGAAAAAAAAAAAATCCTAAGACAGTCTTCATATTTACATTTCCTCTGGCACCTCTCTTCAACCTATATTTCACCTTTGGTCTTGTGAGGGGAGAACTTGGCCCCAGGGAAGCCCATGGTTACAATAAAAATTTCCGTGTGGTGGGATGTCTTCTGCTACCTTCAATGGATGACCCATCTCTCAGCGGTAAGATTCAAAGTAAGTAAATGCTGGCATCAAATTCCTACCCGACAAAAGAATTAGTAACTGGATTTGACTTGTGCGTGCATGAATTTGTGTGTGTGTGTGTGTGTGTGTGTGTGTGTGTGTGCATTGCCCCCAGCAAACACACACACAGGAATACACTCTCATGGAACCATACTGCCTCGAGAACTCCCTTTAATCAGTCTTGGTATCACCATGGTAACCTGAACAGAAGCAGTACTCCTAATCATGGACGGAAAACCTGCACTTTGTGATATACACCCCTGGGGAGAATTTCAGCCGCTGTGTGTACCAGGGCAGCACATGATTGTTGGGTTGGGATAATCTCGTCGGTTCTGTTTATCTTTGCTTCTAATCTTCCCCTGTCTGCTATTTCAATCGGCCTTCCCTCCATGTCACAGAATTCCCGTTCCCAACCCTGTTCCCAATCCTGTTCTTGCTGCTGAACATACTTCCCCACAAGCTTCCCTTGGCCACTGTGAGAGGAGGCTTGGCTTACTTCGGTGAAAATGATGCAGAAATAACTCAAACAATTTTTCTCTACCTTAAAGTTCTTTGAAATTATATATCACTTTAAAAGTAATAATAAAAACCAGGCTTTGTAAGGCCAGCAGCACCCCCTACTTCTCAGGTTATTTACATAAGCATGCATGAAAATGACATATCCGTGACCTATAGACTTAAAATACATGAAAACGACATATCCGTGACCTATAGACTTAAAATACCAAGGCTACCTGTGCATAATATTTAAGAAATGCCTACCCAGTCTCTCCAAAAGAAAATCAATCTGGCTTTCATTATTTTTCTTAGGAGAACTGCAAATGACATTCATTAGAAAAACCACTTCCTTTCAACTCTAAGAAGATTTTGAATTTTCCAATTGTACTTAAATATTACATCTCTAGTAATAGTTGTCCTAAGAGAGAGCTCTTTCCTTCCGGATAACATTCAAATAATCTTCAAAGGCTTTTATCTGCTAAAACTGATATGAAAAATGGCATTTTAGGGGCAGCGCCTGTGGCTCAGTGAGTAGGGCGCCAGCCCCATATACCGAGGGTGGCAGGTTCGAACATGGCCCTGGTCAAACTCAGCAACAACAACAACAACAAAAATAATAATAAAAGAAAGAAAGAAAGAAAAATGGCATTTTATTTACCAATTCATCTCTAAGTACCAGAACAGTACTTTCTGTGTGTCATCTGTGTATAGTATCATCTACAAACATTGCCTTAAACCTTTATTTATTTATTATTATTATTATTATTTTAAAGAGACATTGCCCAGGTTGAACTTGAATTCCTGGGCTCAAGCAATCCTCCTGTCTCAGCCTCTGCAGTAGCTGAGACTACAGACATGTGTCACTGTGCTGGGCTCTGAACATTTAAACAGTTAATGATTTTCTGTTTTGAGTTTCAGTTGAAACAAAACTTGATAGCATGAAGAATCTAACAGTTGTACTATGTTTTATAGTAAAAATATGTCTTCACACAAGTGTGTGCATTTATGCGTGTATATATAGATATGAACATCTATGTACGTAAGATTACATGTGTATTACATGGTATATAGGTTGTAAGTGTAGGTTCTAGAACCAGACTGTTGTGATCTGAATCCTCCCTCCTGTGAGCCCTTATGGAATCCACTTCACCTCTCTGCCTCTCATTTTTATTCCTGTAAAATGGGAGCAATAATACTACCCACCTCACAGAGTTGTTGTGATGATTAAATGAGTAAATGGCTTATTTATTTATTTATTTATTTTTGAGACAGAGTCTCAAGCTGTCGCCCTGGGTAGAGTGCCTTGGAATCATAGCTCACAGCAATTTCCAACTCTTGGCTCAAGAGATCCTCTTGCCTCAGTTTTTCTATTTTTAGTAGAGATGGGGTCTTGCTTTTGCTCAGGCTGGTCTTGAACTCATGAGCTTAGGCAATCCACCCACCTTGGCCTCCCAGAGTGCTAGGATTACGGGCATGAGCCACCACACCTGGCCATAAACGGCATATTTAGTGCTTAAAACAGAGCCTATTACATAGGAAGTGCTCAGTAAGTATTAGCTATGTTTCTTTGAAATAGCCCAAAATAGCTCATATTTATAAAAATTGAGTTACCTGCAAACAGGAAACTTGTACATTTTTGGTGTGTTTTACACGGTGTGCCCGTTAGCAGTGGTAATGGCATTATGCTATTGCTTACTCTTTTTGAAGAGTATGAATTCACTTGGCTGCCACCATCTCAGCTTTTGTAAGTTTGTGGGCAAAGTCCATGTCCAAGGCTTTCTGCAGCAGCGTTAGTCATGCAAGTGGACTTTGCTCCCTCTGAAGTCTTCCTCCCATCAGAGAGCGAGTCAGATCTGCAGCTAGGGCTGCTTCTGACCTCACTGGCCGTGGTGCTGAGGCTTTGCTCTACTTTGAGAATTCTTCTTTTCATTATTGTTGTCATTGGAATGAAAGAAAGAATGTGCAGTGTCTATGAGAGATGCCTACAGTCAGACAGGGTCAGAATTTTGGAAAGAGCCACAAAAGAATGGTTTGTGAATCTGCTTGTTGTGAAATAAAGAATAAGTGGTGGCCAATATGATAGGGATGGCGGGGAGTCTTTGCACAATTTTTTCTTAGTATCTCAGGAGTTAAACACACATATTTATTGTGGATTGATTGATTGATTGAGAGAAGTTTCACTCAGTCGCCCTTGGTAGTAGAGTACTGTGGGGTCTTAGCTCACAGCAGCTTCAAACTCTTAGGCTCAAGTGATTCTCTTGCCTCAGCCTCCTAAGTAGCTGGGACTACAGAAGCTTGTCACAACACCACTACTTTTTAGAGACAGCATCTTTTAGATGCTTTAGATGTCTTCTCTTGCTTAGGCTAGTCTTAAATTCCTGAACTCAAGCAATCCACCCACCTAGATCTCCCAGCATGCTGGGATTACAAGCGTGAGCTACCGTGGCTGGCCCATAAACACACATCTTTAAATTTAAAGAAATCTGGATTCAGAAAAGGGTAATGGCTGAAGTGAAGGAAGCAGGGGGAAATAAAAAGGCAGACTGTGATTCAGGGAGCTCTCCCTTGGGCCATCAGCTGCACCTAGCACTCTGGGGACCATCTGTCCTCTCAAGCCAAGAAAGGGCTAGAATAGGTCTTACAGTAGCCTGAGGTTTAGTCCACACCCCTCCATGTGGTCTTCAGGCAGCTCTGAGGACAGTGTTTCTCTAACACTTATTACATTCATTTGTTTTTTGTTTTTTGAGACACAGTCTCAAGCTGTCACTCTGGGTAGAGTGCTGTGGCGTCACAGCTCACAGCAACCTCAAAGTCTTGGGCTTAAGCTATTCTCTTGTCTGAGCCTCCCAAGTAGCTGGGACTACAGGCACCTGCCACAAGGCCTGGCTATTTTTTTGTTACAGTTCTCATTGTTTTTGCTGCCCCGGGCTGGGTTCGAACCCGCCAGCCTCAGTGTATGTTGCCGGCACCCTACCGACTGAGCTCTGGGTGCCGTCGTTTATACTCGTTTTTCATGGACTTTATTTTTAGAACAGTTTTAGATTCACAGAAAAACTGAGCAGATAGTACACAGGGTTCCAATATACATGGTGCCAACTTTCCCTGTTATTAACGTCTTACATTAGTATGGTATATTTACTACAATTAATAAGCCAAATTGAAACATTATTATTAACTTAAGTCCATCCTTTTAATCAATGGCCTTGGTTTTTACCAAATGACCCTTTTATGTTCCAAGACCCTATCCGGGTTAACCCATTACATTGAGTTGCCATGTCTCCTAGGTGCCCCTTGGCTGTGGCAGTTTCTCAGACTCTTCCCTTGTTTCTGCTGACTAGGACAGTCTGGAAGAGCACCAGATAGATACTTTGTAGGATGCCCTTCTATTGAAATAGTGTCTGATGTTTTTCTCGTGGTAAGACTAGGTTTGGGTTATCCAGAGTGAGACCACAGAGGTAAAGTGCCCTTTTCATCACATCTTTTCAAGAGTGCATACTGTCCACACGCTTTATGGCTGTTGGTGTTGACCTTGATCACCTGGATGAGGTCCTGTTGTCATTATCGACACACTGTAAAATTATTCTTTTTCTCCTCCTTTCACGCCATACTCTTTGGAAGGAAGTCACTATGTATAGCCCATGTTTAAGGAATAGGGGCTTATGCTTCCTTTCCTTGAAGGCAGAGGATCTACATAAATTATTTGAAATTCTTTGTCATGGGAGGTTTTCATAGTCATTTTTCAAGTGAGATGATATAAAGGGAAACTGGCCAAAGAGAAATTTATGGTCCACAGATGTGTAGACCTAAAGAGGAAGTATTGAAAACAAAAAAGGAGAAAAAGTATGAGAAATAACTTTTTTTCATCTACTTTTTGAGGATTACCTAAATAGACAGAAACAGAAAGAATGTTCAAAACTGTTTACTGCTACATTGTACATCATAGTTAAGAAAGTAAGGAGAACATCCAAACCAATCATGGGATACTCACATTAGGTCAAAATGTATATATGCAGGTATTTTTTTACATGTTATATAATTATATATGCATTCATACACATGTATATTTTTACATGTATATATGTATAACTTTATATGCATCTATATAAAATGTACACATATATAAAATTATAGGCATAGAAATACAATAATGGTGTCGTGATGAGTGAATTAACGCAGGTTACACAGCCAGATGCATAGTTATGATTGTTTCTTTACAAAACAAATGGATTACAGATACACACGTGTATATGCATAACATATATAATATCTAGAAGGCTGGTTAATACCAAATAATTATTCTCATTACCTCCAGTTAGTAGGATTATATGTAATTTAGAACATTTGTTTTTAATGCCTAAACTTTCTATATTCTTTAATCACTTTTTATTTATCTAATAAAACATAAAATTAAATGAAAACAGCCTGAAGCAAGAACTTTACTGACAAATATAATACTTGAATGTAGTGCATTTGTAATCCACATCAAAAATCCACTGTCTGCCAGCTCTTAACATGCCTGCAGTAGGACTTGATGTAGGGAAGGAAGGCAAGAGCATTACTGGTAGTTTTCACCCTGTTCCCCATAACACCAGTAACCCTAATTACAGGGACAGCTCTGTCCATCTGGGATGTAGAACTCCAAGACCCTTCTGTTGCTCCACCCTCGTCCCCTTCTTCTCTGTTGCTCCCAGGGGGACTTAGCTGAGCCTTTCCCCCCCCTTATGGGAAGGATGCTCCATGCCCCCATCCTAACCTCCCGCCCACTGTTTACAATTCTTCCACCTACCCTGAGCATCACCACTGGAGACCTTTCACCATCTGGCATCAACCTTTTAAATTGTAACCGAAGCCTCACACAAATCAAGAAAGGGCTATTACAGCCAAACTAGTAAGCATTCCACCTGCAATCCTCATACCTTGTATTTTCCCTTTCCTTTCCATTTTCTAGAAATGTCCTCCCCTCAGTTCTCCATTTTTTTTTTTCTTTTTTCTTTTTTTCGAGGCAGAGTCTCACTATGTCACCCTCGGTAGAGTGCTGTATCATCATAGCTCACAGCAACCTCGAACTCTTGGGCTTAAGTGATTCTCTTGCTTCAGCCTCCCGAGTAGCTAAGATTACAAGCACCCGCCACAACACCCGGCTATTTTTGTGTCGTTGCAGTTGCCATTGTTGTTTAGCTGGCCTGGGCCGGGTTTGAACCCGCCAGCCTCAGTGTACATGGTTGGCACCATAACCACTGTGCTTCTCCATTTTTCTAACTCTCCTTTTCTTTAAAGTCACAGATTAGCCACTTCCACCCTTACACTTTTCCAGCCACCCTAAAGCCTGTGATTTTTCCCCCTCTTATCTTGGCAAGCACTGGTTGTCTCCACAGCTGGTTCTTAATGGAAGCTTCCCTGGTCTGGGCTCATTAGCTCCTTGTGTCTAAGATAATGCAATGCATGATTTGGCCACAGTAAATGTTTGTTGATATTTATGACAGTCACAATGAGAAAGGACTAAAGGTCTAGCAAGTGTGTTTGAGGTAAAAATAAATATAAGGACAGTGTTAGAAACCCAGCCTCTAAAGCCAGATGGCTTCTGAGCTCAGTTGCCCAGATGCTTAGTCATCTTCTCTGACCCCTTCCTCCTTCATAAAATGAGAAAAATGCTGGCACCAACCTCTTAGAGCTGGGGTGAGGATGAAATGAGTTGAGTCACATGAAGTGCTCACTGTTTGCAGTAATAAAGTCAGGTTAGCCATTAGTATCATTAACTGGTTTATAAATCCCACCTTCGAAATCACACAGACTATGAGGACAAAATCTGTCTCACAGACCACAGCTTGTGTGAACACAATTTAGAAGCACATACATTGCTGGGCATTCACTATGCCTTGTAGCTGTTTTAAAATGTACCCAGGAGTTGATTTAGTCAGGTCTGGTGAGATGACAGGCACAGAGACAACCGTCTTTGAAAGAGTTTATTACTCACAGGTCCAAGGGGAGGGAGCACAAAGTGCCACATAGGGTCCCACAGGGAAGCACTGGGGCTGGTCCCCAGACAGAGGAGCAAGGAGAAAGCATAGACATCGGCTTTGTTACTACAGTGGCTGGAAGTTGTTTAGTGAGATGTCCCCAACTGGGAAGGAAGAAAAGCACAGATGTTGGAGATTGTGGTCAGAGGATTTGTAATCTGATTTCCATGCACCTGTGAAAACACAGGAAACTATGAATGCAAACAACTTTGGCTATTGGTTTGGCTCATGATTTTAAGATGCCAAATCATCATTTACAGGATACCAGGAATACTAATAAGGTAGCCCAGGCCAATTCCTGACCATGACGGCTCTTTCCTTTAGTTTCCCGTGGCTACCATCCTTTCCAGCGAGGTTTGTATTTCTTGCTCTCTTCTTGAAGTGGCCTTAATGGGCCCTGGGTTCTATTTAAATCTCCCACTCTTTGGCCCATTTTTGGTTGACCTCTCTTCTCCTCTTTTACTCTGGTTCCATTATGCCCAAAGAAAGATTTTTCTCAGTTTCCTAGCTCTTTCTTCTATTTGTGAGGGCTGCTCCTTTTCACAGACAAACATAGAAACTTGGAAAACAGAGGGAAGCTAAGTCTGTGTTGTCATGTCAACCCAAGGCAGAGCTGACTTTTCAGCATCACACACTAACCTTTCTGGTTGATGGACTGGCACGGGGCTGGAAAAATGTTTTGTCCACCAAAAAGTATTTTGGAAATTTCTGAGGATATAAACTTCATATCCTGAGGTTATATCCTGTGGCTTGGGGGAGCTGCGGAGGGAAGTTAGATAAATCTCACTGTCAAGACAGGACTCGACTATAGCCTCCTCTTTCCCCTTTCTCTCCTTTCTAAAGAGAAGCTCCACGTAATGTTCACGCCAGCCATATGACTGGATAATTACAGGAAACCCTGGCTCCACTCAGCTGAAAAGAAAGAATTCTTGAAGAGGAATTTCAGGCTCTTTGACTATTTCCCTCCTTTTTACAGTCTGGCTCTGAGCCCTGGTGCTGCTTTCTCAACCCTACACCAGTTCCGTGTTCCCTCCCCCACCCCCTTTACCCCCACCACCCTTTTTCTGGTGAGGCCCCTAATACACAGCCTTCCACTTTGAATTGGTTGAATTTCTTTCCTCTCTTTTTAGGTGGGAAAAATTCTATATTTTAGTCTATAGCCCTGGGTTTACTGTTGTATTTTTAACCATTTTTTGATATAGAATAATGTATTAGTAAGTAATAATCTCTTTGGCTTTGATTTCTGCTCCTTTTTGCACAGGGCTCTCACCTGATTCCACCTGTTAGTGAAGGTGGCAGCAAACAGGAGGGGACTCATGCGGAGTTCTAGAGGGACTGCTTCATTTAGGTGTATGTCTACAAAAGTTAAGGCAGATCCAAGGGGCCCCTGGGATGTACATCACAGTGATTGTCTTTCTTTTTTTTCATAGTAAAAATTTTATTTATTTTTGTAAAAATTAGTACAAGGATACAAATTTTTAGGTTACATTGTTCTTACTTCCATGATAAAGTTCAAGTCGTAGAAGAGCCCTTCCCCGGGGGCACGCTGAGTACCCTCACATTGTGTGCATTAGGTAAGATGCCACCTGATGGGTGGGGCCACACCTACGGGGCATCTCAGAATGGGTACAGGCGAAACTTACTAAAGGCAGAATACAAATGCCTACACACAGTAACTAAGAAAATGCCATGAAGGCTACGTTGAACAGTTTGATGAGAATATTTCAGA
>CAUYPK010026457.1:0-13889 GCA_963574355.1 Loris lydekkerianus | reverse complement strand
ATCTACAAACACATGAAAAAAAGCTCATCATCCTTAATCATCAGAGAAATGCAAATCAAAACTACTTTGAGATATCACCTAACCCCAGTAAGAGTAGCCCACATAACAAAATCCCAAAACCAGACATGTTGGTGTGGATGTGGAGAAAGGGGCACACTTCTACACTGCTGTTGGGAATGCACACTAATACATTCCTTCTGGAAAGATGTTTGGAGAATACTTAGGGACCTAAAAATAGACCTGCCGTTCAATCCTATAATTCCTTTACTAGGTATATACCTAGAAGACCAAAAATCACAATATAACAAAGATATCTGTACCAGAATGTTTATTGTAGCCCAATTCACAATTGCTAAGTCATGGAAGAAGCCCTAGTGCCCATCGACCGACAAATGGACTAGCAAATTGTGGTACATGTATAGCATGGAATATTATGCAGCCTTAAAGAAAGATGGAGACTTTACCTCTTTCATGGTTACATGGATGGAACTGGAACATATTCTTCTTAGCAAAGTATCTCAGGAATGGAAGAAAAAGTATCCAATGTACTTAGCCCTACTATGAAGCTTTCACATGAAGGTTATAACCCAACTATAGCACAAGACTATGAGGAAAGGGCCAAGGAAGGGGAAGGGAGGGAGGAGGTTAGGGCGGAGGGAGGGTACTGGGTGGGGCCACACCTATGGTGCATCTTAGAATGGGTACAGACAAAACTTACTAAAGGCAGAATACAAATGTCTACATACAATAACTAAGAAAATACCATGAAGGCTCCGTTGAACAGTTTGATGAGAATATTTCAGATTGTATATGAAACCAGCACATTGTACCCCTTGATTGCACCAATGTACAGCTATGATTTAATAAAAAAAAAAAAAAAAGAAAGAAAGAAAGAAATTCACTGTCATTCAAATTGGTGTTTCCTATAAGTAATGCATTGTTTCTTTCTGTCTGCTTTTAAGGATTTTTTTCCCTTTAACTTTTAACTGTTCGATTATGATGTGTCTTGGCATGAGTTTCACACCACTTGGATTTATCTCATTTGGGTTTCATTCAGTCTCTTCCATCTATAGATTTATGGCTCAACTCCACAGATACCTTCCCAGCAGAAGCAGGGCATTTAAGCCCGCTGCATTGCCTCATAGTGTATGAGCTCAGTGTCCCCTCTGGGCGTCACTGACACCTGTAAGTAGGGAAGAAGATGCTGACTCACACTGCTTTGTGCTACAGGACTAAGGCAGACACTCAGCTCCTTGCTGGGTGCTGCTGACATCAGGGAAGGGGGAGAGGAATCAGACTGCCACAAGTTCCTGACTCCACCTCACACTTATGCATGTGTGAGGCTTGGCTTGCTCCTGAACTCGGTTAACATACCCTGCTGGGGAAATCAGACCACTGTATGCTTCCATGGAGAAGGGGATGGAAGATAAACTAGCCACTCCGCCCACAGAAAGCACCCAGCAGAATTAGAGCACCACATGCATCCGCCAAGTCAAGGTTGAAGATGAGGGCTCGACTTAGCTGTACTGAGTGGGAAAATTAGAGCATGATCACCCATTTCTTTCTTTTTTTTTTTTTTTCTTTTAGACAGAGTCTCATTCTGTTGCCATAGGTAGATTGCCCTGGCATCATAGCACATAGCACCTTAAACTCCTGGGCTCAAGTGATCCTCTTGCCTCAGACTTCAGAGTAGCTGGGACTGTAGGAGCCCATCACAACACCTGGCTAGTTTTTCTATTAGTAGTGGAGATAGGGTCTCACTCTTGCTCAGGATGGTCTTGAACTCCTGAGCTCAAAGAATCTACCAGCCTCAGCCTCCTAGGGTGCTAGTATTACAGGCATGAAACACCACGCCCAGCCATATAACCCATTTCTGTAGGGCAGGAAGGTTGTGATGGATCAGCTCCCAGGCCAGCCCTAACCAGAGGAGGGGGGAATGTGGTTTCTCCACCGTTATTTAGTGGTTGCCAAAAAGGTGTTCTGTTATTAGTTCACCCTTTTCTTGGTATTTTGGTTATGGGGAAAAGGCTTTTCTTGGAGATTTTTGTTGGCCGTTCTGGGTTGGAGCCCTGTCTGGAATAAGGAGGCAATAAAGAAACCTTGTAAGACTGTGTGGCTCCTCCGTCCTTAGAACCATCTTTTTCTTGGTAATTGGAGTCTTTTTATGCTTGTTGATTGTGTCATGTCCAGGGTCTTGTACGAGGAAGTAACTGGAGAGAATAGAACTTCTTCACTGTGGTTGGAATCAAAAGTCTGATTATGCCTGGCAAATTTAGGAGAGGTCAGGCATCCCTACCCCCAGCAGGCCTGCAGTTCCCTTTGGGATTACCATACAATCACAACTCTCCCTTATGACAAGGGGGTGGAAAAGCAACTCAGGGAAAGAGCCAGTGAGCTTGCCAAAAAGTTGCTATAACATAGAAGAAAAAGTTCTTATTGTTTTAAACATAATACCTTTTTCCATAAATTAAAATTGAGAAATGATCCAGGAGCCTTGCACACTGAGCCAGTTTCAAAAGGTAAACTACAAACTTTATGGAGCACAGCTCACTTTCCCCTGTTGGGTGGATACATTTAGTTATTATTTCTTACTCAGTAGGCTGCCCAAGTTACTTTTAAAAAACAACAACAACAACAACAACAAAACATCACCACCATGAGCAACATAAGTGAGCAGACATTTCTAGATCCTAAGTTCTAACATTTCTCTACTGTGGCTTGTTAAGGCACTGTCTGCTAAGGCCCCTGATGAACACATGTGGGAGGGCCATGCATGGTTAATTGAAATGTGAAATGGGCCTTCTGGGGAGTGCGGGGTGAGGAAACCAAATCAATAAGATGCTGGTTGAAAACGAAGACTTTGATATGCTGCAAGCAACAGCAACTGTTGGGTCCAATTTCTGATTTTTTTTTTTTTTTTAACATGAAGTTTTAAACATCTGTTTCTGAAGCAGAGCAGGAAATCTCTAAGCAGCCATCGTTCTTTGGTTGTGTGTCACATGGCAAGTCTGGGCTGTCTGCACTTTTCCTACCACGAAATCTTTTCCTTTTTAAACTAGTTCAAAGCAGAGCATTTAATGGCCATTTATAAGTAGGGAGAATTTGTGAGGCCATTTTACGAATGGTGTCATGAAATGAGTCATGGTCAAGGATACGGCCTGCTTTCAGCTGCTGTGAATGGGGCTGCATTATCAACAAGCTGGAGGTGGGACCAGCCCCATCCAGGGCAGTCTCACAGGAAAGGCATTAGTCAAGTGCTTCTCTTCTGGGCACAGCTTTGAAGCAAGAATAACTGTTCTGGCCCTTTGTTTGATTAAATAGCTTTCGGAACTGTGTTTCCAATCTCTGTGACAGAGGCTCACAGCGCTTCAGTGGCTGTGGATTATACAGAGAGGATGTTGGAGGGGACATGTTTTCATATGTGTGAGAGAGAGAATGTGTGTTTTGTGCACCATAGCAGGGAGGTCAAGGCAAGTTTTCTTTTCCTTGATGAAATATATGAGGTGCCATATGGTGGAGCAACCTGAGAATTCCAGGTGTGCCTGCACCAGAATCTAATACGCTGTTGCCATGGAGACCAGAGCTCCTACAGCAATGCAGGGCCTCCCTTTCCCCCTCTGAGGAGCTGTCTTGTCTAATAGAAGCAGGTGCTTTGACATGCAGAAGAATTAAGCCTTGAAGGCAAGCCTTTAGCAATTTCCAATTTCTTTTTTCATGATTCTTCCTAGAGAGTCCCCCCCCCCACCTATGGCTCTTATTTGAGCCAATATCTTAGTGAAATAATAATAGCAACATTTATTAAGACTGTACTTTGTGTTATACATACCATATCTACCCTCTGGAGTTTTCCATCCACATTAATGAGAAAATCAAGCCTTCAAGAAAATGAGATGTTTCCCCCAAAGTCACAAATCTCTGTGCAAGTCAACACCCGAACCCAGATCCATCTGACTTCAGCCTCGTGCACTTTAACTTCCCACT
This sequence comes from Loris lydekkerianus, assembly GCA_963574355.1. Lineage (NCBI taxonomy): Eukaryota > Metazoa > Chordata > Mammalia > Primates > Lorisidae > Loris > Loris lydekkerianus. The sequence goes on along the minus strand of CAUYPK010026457.1, from coordinate 9,908 downwards.
AAAGAATGATGACTCGTTATGTCTGGACTATGTCTTTACCAAGGATCACCAAGTTTTCATTGTCCTATTGGGGCTTTTCAGGACAAAACTTACACTATAATCTGAGATGGGAACGGACCAAGAAGGGAGAAGCATAAGAAAGAAGGCTACAAAGTTCCCGAAGCCTTTAGAAGAGTCGAGTAGTGACTTACTAACAGGGCATGCCACACCACACTGAGAAGGAGCGGCTGAAGATTTATGAAGCATTTACATGTGTCATTCATTCTTTCAACAAACATGTATTGAAGATGACTTCTGCCAAGCACTGTGCATATCTTGTGTATACAGCACAGAACAAAACAAACAAAGTTGACAAAAATCCCTGCCTGTGGAGACACCCTATTCTGAGCTGTGCAGGTGCTATAACCCTGTCAACTCCCAAAGGGGTAAAACATGGTCCTTATCCTAGAGAAGTTTAGGAGCTGAGATAGATGCACAAATAGCCTAACTATAATGCCCTATAATTAGTATCAGGCTCAGTAGAGGTACAAAATGTTGTGAATTTGGGAATCTGGGTGGGTGTAGGCATGCCAGGGTGCCTCTGGTCATCTGGAAATGTGACATCTTCATGTTTTTCATCTGTTAAAAGACTTGGAGAACAGGATCATGTATAAGACCCTGTTGCATGGTGAAGAGACTTCTTTTGAGTCTAGAAGAAGCTTGTTACTACCCTTTAATGAAAGCTTTCAACCGGACAAGAACCAACTTTTTATCTAGGTTGAATTTCCCCACTTTGTCCATAAGGACATTACTGGAGATGTTACCAAATATTTTAACAAAGATCCCTCTTCCATCCCAATGACATAAAGATACAAGTACACATACCCTTATCTTGGTAGAAGGCTGGAGAGATTGGAATTGCTTTGAAATTTAAAATGTGGAGTGAGATTACTCAACAATCTGGCTCTGGACATGCTAGCAGACTCAGACCCGTCGTTTATAGTTGGGCTTTATTGCGTGGTGTCAAATTGTCACACAGAAGTGAAAGGTTACCAGGCAATTGTCCTCCTTGTTTTTAATTTGTGAGCAGACAGGCCTGGTATCAGGGGAACACACAGAGTTCAGTGTCAGCATTAAATAAAACATACAACAAAGTGAGTCTAATGCATTTTAATAATATGCACTATTATGGTAGTGCTGTATGGTAATTAAATAGGAATGATAAGATACACACAACAATTGAAATGATTTCCTTACATGTCAAAAATCTCTGGGGTGTGAATTGGGTTTAAACATCCTGGTTGGGTGCAGTGGCTCACACCTCTAATCCCAGTACTTCCAGAGGCTATGGTGGGAGAACTGCTTAAGGCCAAGAGGTCAAGGCAAGCCTGAGTAGAGAACCTGTTTTTGTTTTTTACAAAAAAAACAAAAAAATTAGCCTGACATGGTGGCACATGCCTATAGTCCCAGCTACTCAGGAGGCAGAGGCAGGGGGATCACTCGAGCCCAGGAGTTTAAGTTTGCAGTGAGTTATGATCACACCACTGCCAGTATAGCCTGGGCATCAGAGACCCTGTCTCAAAAAAAGAAAAAGATTAAGAAAAAAGTCTAAAAAAAAAAAAACAAAAAACAAAAGATTAAAGAGAGATCCTAAAAGAAGGGATAAGGCAGAAGGACTTAGGGCCATCTGTAAGATCAGGTTTAAGTGTGACTTCTTCTCCTCCTCTTAAACTTAGCAATTCCAACTAGGTTTTGTCCAAGGATTTCCAATCCCTGGAGGTGGGTGAGTGTATAAATTAGAAATTTGGGCAGGGAGAAAAAAGTCTAAAAATACTTGTTCAATCTTCTAAGAGAACAGAAACAAAAGAAATACCTCCTGGGAAGCTGATTCCAGTATTATCAAGAAACTAACATGAAAGGTAAGTGTGTCCATCCAAGAAGAGGAAAGGACACTTCCCCAAGTGAGACTTCTTTGCCAGGGATGTTGATTCAAATCACTCAGAAAGACTTTGAAAAAACCCAGATCTTCCCAAACCTACCAAATCATGAACTAAAGGAAAGGGGTTTAGGCATGTATATGTCTAAAGGCTCCTCAAAGTGGTCCTAATAATCATCCTCGTTGAAAACCATTATGTGTACAGCTTTTGTAGGCAGAGGTTATTAGAAATTACAGCTGAATAGAGAAGATTGTGGAAGGCAAAATTAAGAGGTAGTATCTCAATATGCATAATAAAGTTTAATCGGATTGCTTTCCTAATACTAGTCGCCTAGGGAAAAGACATTCTGACTGAGACAGCAGATGGAGAGGTTATTCTGACACAATATGGAACAGGCTGAGTGGGTTGTTACTTATGTGAGGCTTTGGAAAACCTAAATGAACTGGGTACTTGATTCCCTGGTAGAAGTTTTAGGAGGCTGAAGGTGTTAAGCTATGCTATTCTAGTGTATTGATTGTTTAAGTTAAAGGCACTAGAAAAACAGCTGGTGCAAGAAAATCACTTTGACCTTCTTACTGTTTCATGAAAGCAGAAAATGAAATTCCCAAGTGAATATACCCTCCCTATACGAGAAAAATGCAATGTCTTTATCATCAAGGACTTTGAGGCCAAAGGAATTCTGTACAAATAAGCCTTGTTAAACTAGCCATATTGTGTCAGTTAACTACCCTAGTCCAAGCCCCTTTGCCTTATCATATTTCCACCATTCACTACTCTTTGTCGAACTTGGTGTGTAAGTAACCGATTCTTACCTTCTTTGGGTCTTCATTGCCCCTCATGCCACATAAAACTTGCATTATACTTTCCTCCTGTTAACCTATGGTTATGTCAATTTAATTTTTGGACCTAAGAGGATGGAGGTGGAATTTTTCTACCCCTACAAGGTGAAGGGAAGTGGAAAAACAGAAAGAAGACTTCAAAATTTATCGAAGCACTGGGAAGCTGAGGCTGGTGGATTGCCTTAGCTCAGGAGTTCGAGACCAGCCTGAACAAGAGTGAGAGCGTCCTCTACTAAAAATAGAAAAACTAGCTGGGCATTGTGGGGCCCCTGTAATCTCAGCTACTCAGGAGGCTGAGGCAAGAGGATTGCTTGAACCCAAGAGTTCGAGATTGCTATGAGCTGTGATGCCACGGCACTCTACCTAGGGTGACAAAATGAGACTCTGTTTCAAAAAACAAACAAACAAACAAACAAACAAATGATATTAAGGCCATTTTGCTTCCAGTCTCCAGAGGCCAAAGCAATTTTTAATGAACTCCTGTCAGGTGTGTCCTTTCCTCCTCCTCCCTTCTCTTCACTGCCCTATGCAAAAGGTGGGAACTGTGTGGTGCCCAGGGAGGGGATGCTCTTTCTCCTCTGTAACGTGACCCATGTGTGCAACTTAACCTCAATCATGCTGGCAGCAATACCAGAAATGCCCTACTTTGGGGACCTATCTTGCCTAAGACACTGACCAATGGAAACGTGTATTTAAATTATGTCCATCACGGACGTAAGAGACATCAGCATGTCAAGTACAGTTAAGACATGTCATTCGTCAACAGATGCTTGCCTATCAGCTTCCCTCAGAGAACAAGATTACGTCCTGTTCACTTGCCCTATTATCTGGAAGCCTCTCATGCAAGAAGCACTTTTGTCTCCCCCATCACGACCCCCCACCTCACAGCCGAGGCAGGTCCAGTTCTGCCTCTTCCTGTTGTCCGCCAACCTCAGTCCTCTATCTGGGACCTCGTCCGGACCTTCCATCTATGTTATCACTCTTCCATTAGTCACTGACCTCAGAATCGGAAACCGCTGAAGAGCAGAAGCAGGTGCTGGGGAAGTCGCTGACCAAACAGAGGTTATCCCCGTTTCACACAGGCTGTTCTGGGCCCTGTTATTTTTTTTTATCAGTCGAGCACCAGAGCACCATGAGAACAGTAGAAGCTCACAGAATCCCCCGTGATGGCTCTCGCCCACTTTAACGTCTCCGCTAACGAGAGTCATCCACTTACTACATCCCCACACAAAGGCTGAAAGGAAACATACCGAATACTACATACAGGTTATATTTTAAATCAAATCAACACAGGCTGCAGACTATTTATAAAATAGAGATGCAATTTGCCTTAGCAGGAACTGTGACTTATTACAGTACTAAACCATTCCTAGTGCTCTGGTGATGCTTTATAATACATTTTTTTAAAGTTCCCTGTGATACAAATGTGGCTGGGAAAAAAAACAAAAAAATTGATAGAAAACTGAGCCAGTTTTTTGTTCCGAAACTAACCACTCAGATTCTATTTTATTTCTCTGTCTCCCCTTCAGAAGGGATATGACTTTAGGAACCACACACATTTTATTTTACAATTAGCAAAGGAGCAATTCTTCTGTAAAATCTTCCCAAGTTGATGCTGTGAAGAAAGTACTGTAAGGAAGTCTTGCTGTGTGACCTTGGGCCAGTTACCTCACTAGGCTGGGTTTCCCCCTGCAGGAAAATAAGAGCTCTAGATAAGGTCTCTAAATGTCCACCCAACCCTAAAGCTTTCTATCTTTCTGATTCTAAAACTTCCAAATAAGAAAACGTGACAATGGAAAACAGAAAGCCAGTGTCCATGGAACCAGAGCAATGAGTGGCCGTGGTGAGGTGCCTGGTGGCGTGGGTGGACAGACGCCCCCAGCGGTACAGCCTCCCTCCCTGGAAGAGGTTTGTACATCCCCACTGGTGGCTGTGTGATGCCAGGTGGAGAGACTATTTCCTGGTTCCAGAGACAATGGGTTTGGCCATATTGTTCAGGCCAGTGGAACGTGAGCAAAAGTGATACATGCCGCATTAGGAAAGAAGTTTGACGAGCCTTCGAATGTTTCTGAGGCCTCTTGCCTCTTCCCTGGGCCGTGAGAACAGGGAATGCTGCAGACGCTGTAAGTTTCACAATGAGCAGGCTCACACAGTAGGACCACAGCCAAAGCAGGGCTGCCGGAACACGCACACGTGAACAAGAGACACCTGGTCGTTGCAAGCCATGGAAAACTTGGGGTTATTTCATCGCCTCAGTCTCACCCAGAGAAAGCTGGCTGATCCATCACCCTCCCCTGTGGGTTTCTGTGTTAAATACTCAGACAACGACAAGGACGACTTGACTAACATGTGCCCTCAGGATAGACGCTCCTAGCAGAAGCACCTCGTAATTCCAGTACTACCCCAGACATCAGAGACAGACAACTGTTCGGAGCTGCTTCCCACGGGAATTTGGGGAGATGTGACAGTCATCATGGCCATGCCCCTCAGTCACCATCTCTCTCACTGGAACCCAACTTGGTGAACAGGAATCCTGGACTCAGCATCTGTAGACCACAGGCCAACTCCCGAACCACTGAATCCCTCTAAGTCTGCAGAGAACGATCCTATCCCCGGAGCCGAGTCATGAGACCTTGGAAAAATCCTGATTCAGGGAGGTCATCCCAGCAGGCCAAATTGTGCTTGTGCTTTTTTGTGGTATCTCATCTAAATGAAAACACAACATTTAAAATTTTCTCATGGAACGAATGAACTCTCTAGCTCAATATGAGAATCACCAGACTCAATGGTCTGTAAGGTCCCTTCTGGCTCTGGAATAGATGCATCTTAAAGCATTTCCTGATATAGACATCATTTCCTCACTAATTCCCAATTATGGCAGGAAAAAACAGATACATTTTCCAAGTGAAGTGACAGGATTAAGTTAGGTAACGTGAACATGGTTATAAGGCAAATCTGCCCCTACTTAACAATCTTTGTTGAGAGAACAATGTGTATGCTACTGTAAGAGGAAAAAAAAAAAACCTAGCTGGATGTTGGGGCAGGTCCCTGTAGTCTCAGCTACTTGGGAGGCTGAGGCAAGAAGATAGCTTGAGTCCCACATTTGAGGTTGCTGTGAGCTGTGACACCATAGTACTCTACCCTCAAGAAAGATAATGTACCAGGGCTGACAAAGTAAGACTATGTCTCAAAAAAAGGAAAAGGAAAAGAAACCCAAAGAACTAATTAGATTTACAATGTTGAACATGGTAAAAATAAAGACCTCAAATCTATTTTTTTCATTTTTATACAACCTAAGGGTAATAGTCAAAAGAAATTACTATTAAGTGTGAGTAATGCAAACTAGATTGTGTGAATTTTAATCTGAAATGTGTGAATATAATATACAACTGTAAATTGGGAGGTATCTTTTGATTTTCAAAGTAGGGTTCCTTCACAAGTAGAAAAACGTCTACCCTATAGACAATTTCAAGGTGGGCTAACAGACTACATGTGGTCCTGGGGAAATGGAGGGAAATATGGTGTCACTGAAAAGATACTGTGACTATAGAGCAGTAACTTTCCTCCTGGGCATGTGAAAATTGTGACCGTGCCCACATGGCTGCAGGGACTGCTGTGGCTGGGGCAGCCACGTTCCCCCTTGAGAAAGCAGGCAAAGCAGTTTTTATCAATCACACAATAACCAATAGGCCATATAAAGAACCTTTAAGTTACAGGAAAAAAAAGAAAGGAAATAGCATTTTGTGGTCCACAGATTAGACAATGAGTGTTGCTCCAGCTTTCTGCATAGAAGCTGATTCCAAATCCAAGCTTTGCCATCGTCATGCCATTGTATATGTCAGTGTTCTTTGGAATTGTTTTGCTTACAGGGTCACAATGAAGAAAAAAGACATTTTTGTGTGATTAGTTTCTCACTGGCTATTGGAGATTTGAGCGCCTATAATGTGGAAAACTCTGTGGAGGAGGCAATGGGGAGAGAATGCCTCCTGCCATCTATCAGCCATCCAAATGCACTGGCTCTGGTAAGAGGCAAAGGCACTCCAACATGTATTATCAGGAAGGTGGTGACCGCTACCCACACCTGGATTAGTTTTGCCGGCTGGTAAATGGCTCTGCTTGCTTCCAAATGAGGACTGGCCTCACCTCCTCTGTGAACCTCCGTGTCCTCTACCTCCAGACCGTTTCTCAATTGCATGCTGTCACTACCGTACACAGTGTCCTATGATCGTTTCATGGGGCTTTCCCTACCAGGACATGAGTTCCTTGAGGGTAGAGGCTGTACCTCACATCTACTGGGCATTCAGTAAGTTGGACTAATTTTATACAAGCCTAAATAATAGGCCTACATAAATATTTGTACAAGATTCAAATTAGAATAGATGGAAAAGTTAGTCCTGCCTGGAGTCTCTGGAGTCCCTCTCCCTGTGGATTATACAGAAACTTTCTTATGAGAACCTTGGGTAAAATTCCCTTTATGCAACCTGAGACCCTCCAACATCATGTAATGCTCTCTTTCCTGTGAAAAACAAATGTAACAGCTGGGAATGGCTCATACCTATAATCCTAGCACACTGGAAGACCAAAGCAGAAGGATCACTTGAGACCAAGAGTCTGAGATCAGCCTGAGTCAGGGTGAGACACTGTCTCTAATAAAAATTAAAAAATTAGCCAGATGTAGTGGTGGGTGACTCCTGAGTCCCAGCTAATCAGGAGGCTAAGGCATGAGGATCACTGGAGCCAGGAGTTGGAGGTTGCAGTGAGATATGTTGCCGCTGTTCTGTAGCCTGGGCAACAGGCTAGGGAAAAAAAGTCCCTCTATTAAGAAATTATATATTTGCTTCTATTAAGAAATTATATATTTGCTTCTATTGAAAAAAGGTAAAATGTTGATCCTTAGCGTGCTGAGGCAAGAGAGTTCTAAATTAGCTGCAACTGCCAACCTACAGTTTTTAGCTCAGGAAAGGTATTAAACTGTAATAAGTGAGATTAGAACTTCCTTGTGCCTTATCCACCTTTGCTGGAAAAGAAGCCACACAAGCCCTTGGCTTACACACGTGTCTAACATGACCACCAGTAAGCTGTGCCAATTGTGAGGTCCAAAGCCTTTTGGATGACTAAAGAATCTCACCTTGGGCAAAAGGCTGAAAGCAGTGTGAGTATTGCCTGGATACAGCTCAGACTGTATTTGTCAGGGGAAAAAAGAGGAACAGAATACTTTGGTCAACTTCTGATGTCCTAAGATTTCTATAACATTGCAATGAAAGAATCAGAGTATAGTCTAGTTTAGAGAAAAGAATGACCCCTAATTTTGGCAGATCCCAAAACATTCAACCCTTAGTAAAAATTCACTTGAGTCAAACTGACCCCACCCACTATGACTGGCAAGAGTTAGGAGTTAGTTGTCACTGCATCTGCTTGCTTCAGAAGGCAGAATAAAGTGCCAGATTAGACACTCAGACCTGCTTTATTTGCAGTACGAAACCCTCCCTCACCCCCCACAAAATAAAAACAGATAACCAGTGATATGCTGGTAAACTCACTCTCCAAGAGGGTTGAGGGATGGAGAAATCTCTGACTTGTAGTGTCTGCCGATTTCCATGGTGTAAATATTCTAACTATAACTAACTTCAGCTAGCAAAGGTTGAAAGGCGGGGAGATTGAATTAAAGATGGTGGCTGAGTAACAGCTTCTACGCAACTGGGCACGGCGAGTCTGGGGAGACAAGACTCCAGACATCTCTGGCCGGTGGGATCTGCCTACGATCATCCCTTTGAGGATACAGGAAGCCAGCAAGGGACTTCTGGACCCCAGGAGGAGGACAAAAACAGTGGAAAACTGGCAAGTGGCTGCGGGTGTTCGATCCACCTAATCACGCCGGCAACCATGAGTACAAGCAGCAGTGAGACTGCAAACTGGAAAGGCCTTACCTATGAACTTTTTTGGAGTTCTTGGACTTGGCGCTCAGGTGAGCTACCTGGGGAAGAGCTTGAGTAAAAGTGTGGAGAACTTTGGGCATTGTCTGGGGCTCCAAAATGAGCCACTGAGCTGGGCTCAGTGAAAGCCATTGTGTGAAAAAACTGCTCCGGCAAGCTCCGCCCTCAGGGTCCCAGAGCAAGGAACGGGTGGGACAAAGTAAGCTAGTGACAGAGCAGCTTAAAGGGGGGGACTGAACTGCCTCACAGCCCTAATCTTTAAAAGCAGAGTGAGATGGTTTTGGCACACTGGAGCCTTGGGCTGTTGCCTTGGGTAGAGTGCCCTGACATCACAGCTCATAGCAACATCAAACTCCTGGGCTTGGAGCCGCCAGAACTCCATAAGAGGTGTGCAGCGACCCCCGACTGGTGACCCGCACCCACCAGGGCTCCACATTCCTTGACCAGGAACTGTGGGAGTCTAGCAACCCTGCGTCCCCACTCCTGTGTCCTCCCAGCCTCCACACTAGCTCATCCAACTGACCAAGGACTCTGGTAGCTGCGTACCCTCTGGAGCCCTCCCTGCATCTGCGCAGAGCCCTTCTCCTGGCCAGAGACTGCTAGAGCCTTGGGTTCTCTGTGCCAAAGTCACTGGGGGCCAGGCACAGAGAACCGTGCGCACCACCCCCAGACCTGTTGCTGAATCCGGGTGTGTTGCATACTGGAGCTGCTTCTACAACTAGAACTCCCTAACTAGAGCAGCCCCAGAGGAACTAAACAGGGTCAACGCCCTACAAAGATCCAGCAACAATAGAGTGATACCGCTGGGGTCTAATCTTGGAGAGACACCTCCCCAACTCTGAGGACGGCCAGAGGCAACGGTGAAAAGCAATCATGAGGTGAAATCAACAGAAAAACTCTGGCAATATGAATAATCAGAGTAGATCAACTCCCCCAAGGATCAATGGAGGAGAAACAGCACAAGACCCCATGCACAAACAAATAACTGAGATGTCAGAAATTGAATTCAGGATCTGGATTGCAAATAAGATTGAATTGGAATTCCAAAGATTATCTCAAGAATTCAATGGATTCAAAGTGCAAATGACCAAAGATTTTGAATCATTGAGACAAGAAGTTGCATCCCTCAAAGATCTGAGAAACACAGTAGAATCCCTCAGTAACAGAATGGAACAAGCAGAAGAAAGGATTTCTGACATTGAAGACAAAGCTTTCGAACG